>QLOD02000016.1:23859939-23873337 GCA_003260245.2 Sideroxylon spinosum | reverse complement strand
AAAAAAACTTAAAAATATTAAAATAATAACTTGGGTCAACTGGGGCGGGTCAGGGGCGGGTGTTGGTGACCCTGGCCCGACCCGACCCGACCCGACCCTAAAAAGGGAAGGGGCGACAGGGGCAGGGTCAACACAGGGCCGGGTCGGCCCGGGTCAAGGGGCGGGTCGGACCCGACCCAACCCTTTTACATCCTTAATTATAAGAGGCTTTATGGTAGCAAAATTTTGTTAACGTGTTATTTATTCTACATCAACTCTTTGCTGGGAGCTTTGACCACTGAGTTGTCATTTTTCTTATAGCATTATTTGTTGATTTATTTACTATCACTTATTAGTAATATAAAATAGGAGATTCTCTAATAATAAAATTTTGTTAACGTGTTATTTAGTGACTTTTTTATTTATTATCTCTTGGAACTAGATAAACATTAAAATTAATTTAAATTTTGAGTTTTTGAAAAAAATAAAATACTTCTCCAAAAAAATGATAAGATTAAATAAAATTGAATAACAATAAGATCAGGGCATTTCATTGTGGATTTATTACAGGAGATTAAAAACCATTATTATCGCTTGGGACTAGATAAACTTTAAAAGCAATTCGAATTTTTAGACCTTTTTTAAATTCGTATAAAATATTTATTAAAAATATCCAACGCTAATTCGGGGCCTTCTATTTTGTTGGTTACCTATTGATTGAACCAGACTTGTCACAAAAGTGGACATTGTTGGGGTTTTTTTTATTAAAACGGTTCATATTCATGAGTAAGTGGATTGTCGAATACAAGAGGAGAGAATAGACTCTCCAAGTAGTGGTATAGCAATGTGATTGTATAATAAACGATGGCTTTACCAGCCGGACGATAGTTTGCAACGGAACTGTAGTCCAGACAGTTGCTTGTATGGTCCAAACAGTAGCTAAATTCTAGTGAACTTTGAGAATATGCTTATTCGCATTCGAACACTTCGGTTATTTGCTGGACCACAATTGACACAAGAGGAATGATATTGGCCCCTTCCTGTTAGTGTTTGAAAGCTAGAACATCCCATTTGAATACCAGAAAGAAATCTGCATTTTGGGGTCAGTTTTGTTCTATGGTCCAAACAGTGATTTAACACTGTCCACACAAGATTTTTTTTTTTTTTTTGCAGTTCTTTTGTACAGTTTCCAATGAAATTCTCCAGATATTTGCTAAGGATTCTCTGTAAGAGAGTGTGAGAAGGCTTCGGAACTTAAAACCATTTTGTAAACATTTCTTATAGAGAAAGTGCAAACAGTGGATGCCATACTTATGGATTTGGACAATTTGCCGAACCACATAAAATCCTTTTATCTCTTTCGTTTCGACTTTGTTTAGAGAGTATATGCATGTTCTTGTTGATTATTGGTCAAATACTTGAGCATTTGGTTTTTGATTTTCTTCACCAGAACACAAACTATTCATTCTAAATAAAGAGTAGATTAAGTTGAAGAGAATGTGCATACTAACGTGATCAGCTTGGTCATTTTCACCAAATGAAAACATCACAATGGGCATAATTTACAGAACAATCAAAGTAAGTAGTAGTAATCCTGTTCACTTGCCAGCATAATTACAGAACAATCAAATTAGTAAACTCCGTTTATTGGCCAAGGAAACTAAGGAAAAGAGAAATCATACACATTTATTACTTTTGAAGGGTAGCTTCCCATTTTGATTTAAAAAAATTAAAAATGAAAACAGTGAACAGGGAAAAACCTAACTTAAAAAAAGTATCGTTGAATTATATCCAAAATGAAAATTTGAATCCATTGAATACCCATTCTATGGTCTAAATTTCTACACTTTCACGCAATTCCAAGAAATCAAACAGAATTATCTAGCGTCTCAAGACAAACCTGATCACTCCACAATGCTTGATTGCACAGACAACCATGAACCGAACCATCAGTCAGACCATCTCGAACCCTCGAATCTGACCCGATTGATCTGGTTTGATCCAGGGAGAAAGTGATTTGGAGAGAGAAAAAACGAGCACGGCCAGAAGAATGCCGAGGACATCAGCCACGGCATCTTTGGCGGATGCTCCGGCAGACTTGAAGAATCCAAACTCGTCGGCGACCTCTTTGGCGGCGCCGGCAGCGAGTGAGACGACCGATCCGACCCAGATGCTGCGGCGACGAATGGACGAATACCGAGTTCGGGAGGCGAGGAGTGAAAAAATAACGGCAATGAAGAAGCAGAAGAGGACATGCTGGAACTTATCTGGGGCCAACCACCCGTCTCTGTTCTCCATTCCTGAGAAAGAAGCAGGAATTAGGGTCTAGAGAAAATGAAGGAGAGGTCGATTTGATTTCAGAGTCGGATGGATGGAGGGAAATGGGAAGTAGGAGTGTAAATGGGCCGGGTCGGGCCCGACCCGTCCCTTGACCCCGGGTCGACCCGGCCTTAGCTGACCGTGCCCCCTCCATATTTCGGGTCGGGTCGGGGTCACAAATCACTGCCCTGACCCGCCCCAGTTGATCCAGATTATTTTTTAATATTTTTTTATTTTTTAATTAAATCAAATACAAAATAAAACTCAAATAAACACATTAAAATTATTATTGACAAAAACTAAAATTTATTAAACAACAAGCAATTACATAATTAATTAAATTTAATATTACAAATATAAAAAAATAAAACAAATGATAGAGTAATAAATAGGTGCATCACTTCACGTCTTATACATCCAACTAGGTTGGCACCTATAAGAGTGACTATCATTTGCAAATATCACTCTATATATACATCATTATCAATCATCACTAGATCCACTAGTAAGTTCTTCTCTTCCACCCAAATACATTGCGTCAAATCAAGGGTGAGTTGCTCTTTTTCGGTATCTTCTTGTTGTCTATTTTCGGCAAGATACCAATCTCGTAAGCACATTAAGGCCTCTATTGTTGGAGGGGCCAATCGACTCCTGAATTGACTGATAACGCGCCTGCTTGCACTAAATACTTGCTCGGATACTACTGTAGAAACTGGAAATGCGAGGATATCACGGGCTAAAGCTGAAAAGACTGGAAACTTAGACTGTTGTCCCTTCCACCAATCTAAAAGATTGAAATCATCCTCATGTTCTATCGGAGGTGCAGCCAGATAACGTTGCAGGCCGGATGAAGTTGAATTGCTACTCGCTGATGAATCTATCCGTCGAGATGTAATTCTCCTCCAAAGGAATGTATCGCCAAAGTCGCGGTGAGAAGATGCCGTTGTGGCGGTGGTTGTTTGGGCAGTTGTACGATTAGTATCATACCGATCCATTATAACTTGCATTTGTTCTTTAATATTATTTAATTGTTCATTGGTACGCTTAGTATCATTTATCATATCTAATAATTGAAAAAACATATCTTCTTTATATCTAGGGTCTAAAATAGTGGCAATACCAAAATGTATAGGAAGTGGGTTAAAATATTTATCAAATTTTTCTCTCATTGTAAGAACCATAGTAGTATAATATTCTTGAACAATGTATTTTTTGAAATATCATCAATTACCCCCAATTGATAAACAACAGTAGAAGAGGTAGGATAATAAATTTCACAAAATATTTTTATAGCAATATCAAAAACATGTAAAAATATTTTATAAAAGATTACATTTGCCCAATCAATAGTCTCAATTGGATCTAAACCAATAGTTTGATTATTTAAAATAAATAAATCAATTGCTTTTTGAGATTTAATTGCTACTTTTAACATAACATAGGTTGAATTCCATCTTATATTAATTTCCATAGGTAATTTCCTAGGTTTTAAACCAATTTGATTACATATGGCACCAAATAAATGAATTCTTTTTGAAGAACTCATTGTCCAAACTATAGCTCGTTTTATTTTAACAATAGATGATTCATAAATAGCCAATCCATATTTTACAATTAAATTAAGTATATGGATGCAACAACGCCTATGAATTAATCGACCATTCGTAGGCATAGCACTCAATAAGTAATTAAAACAAACATCATTATATGAAGCATTATCTAAAGTAATGAAAAATATTTTTCTACATAAATTCCATGATGCAAATTCATGAAAAATAAGTTCCCCAACACTTAATCCACTAAAAGGTTGTTCAACTAATTTAAATGAAATAATACGTTTATTTAATTTCTAATTTTCGTCAATGTAATGTGCAATTATGCAAAGATATTTAATATCTTGGCAAGACTTCCACATAGTGGAAGTCAAACAGACATTTCCTTCAAAACTACTAAAAAAAGTTCTTAATTCATCTTTTTTTGTTTCAAAATCTTGTAAAACTTTATTTTTTAAGGTATTTCTTGAAAAACCGTGATATTGTGATGTAAAACTATCATGAATAAATTCTTCCAAATTTGGATTTTCACTCATCGTGAGACAATAAATTTAATTAAATTATTTTATGTTCTTGTCGGGTCATAAGAAAAAATATTTAAATTATCCCTTCACTACCTAATTGAGTTTGTGTAGCTCGTGGAAAATATTGATCAATTACAGAATTGATGCAGGGAACATGTCAGTGCTTTCTATTGAAATGTCTTTTTAGGTGGCTAGTTCCAGAAGTGGTCCTACCATCTAATAAATCCCCACAAATATTACATTTAGCCTTATGCATTCCATCTTCACGTGGAATTCTAGTAAAAAAATCCCACGCTTTTGAAGAGGCGCGTTGTTGGCCTTGCCATGATTATGATGCACCAACATCAGCACTTGTGCTAGCAGGTGTTAGTATTGGTGGTGATGCAAATTGTTCCATTTGTTCTTGAGGGGGAAAAGATATTGAATCCCCACCCTCCAAATCAAAAAAATAGGAGTCTCTAGGATCCATTTGGAAAAATTAATTTGATTGAAAAATTAAACTATGCAATTAAAAAAAATTGTATGTATGCAAATAAAAAAAAATAATAGTAACTTGGAATAAATTGAAACTTTGAAGAACTTGGTCTTTATATCTTCACTTTCAAATTTGATAGAATTGCATGCACTTGAACACAATTGAAGAATACTTGAGAGTTGAGAGTTGCTATCCTTTAAAATTGAAGAACACTTGTAGTATAGAAATTTGACGGAGAAATAGAGTTTTTGGAGTGTTGATGAGATAGGTTTGTGGGGTATTTATAATAAAAGGTTGGAGGGTTTTGTAATTATTTATATGGGTTTTTTTACAATTATAAAATTTTTTTTTTTTTACCGTTACTGACCAACAGCAGCCAGACTCAACGGCTACTTAAACAAAAAAAAAAAAAAGAACAAAAACAAAATGCTGCCTCTCCAACGGCTAAAAAAAAAAAGCCTATGCTACTAAAAAAAAAAAAGCCTAACCCTATCCCCTACACTCTGCATATGTAGAGCTGCAGGGCTATTAGCAGCCGCAGAAGGGCAGAAGAAACGGGCAAACATGAGCCAAAAAAAAAGGGGCGCGGGGCGGGTCACCGGGGTGGGTCAAGGCCTGGTCACCGGCTGGGCCAGGCTGACCCAAGCCCGGACCAGGGGAAATAGGGGCGGGGGCGGGGCGGGCCTGTACGGCAGTATGGGGCGGGGCGGGGCGAGGCTCAGTTTGGGTCGGGCCGGGCCAGGTCGCGGGCCGACCCGACCCCTTTACATACATAATGGGAAGAGAAAAGGGAAAGATTTTAGCATTAGTGTGATTTTTTTTTATTTTCTTTTTTTAAAGGGGGAAGGAAAAATAAATAAATAAATAAATAGGAAGAAGAGCAGTGTCGTTTGTGAGTTTGGGAGATGAGAGAAAATAAATAAAATAAAACAAAATATATTAGAGAGGAGACAAGGAACAAAAAAATAGAAGTGATAATAGATTATTTTTATTTGTTTGTAAGTTTAGAAAAAAAAATGATAATAATTTTACTTTTATTGTTTGTAAGTTGAGAAGAAATAAAAAGAAAATAAAATGTATGTTCTATTTTATTTTATTATTAAATCATTTGAAGAGTTGGAAGATTCGTTAATTTATTTAGCATTAAAACATTTTTCTAATTTTTTTTATTTTACGAAAAAAATGTTATTTTGAAAATTTTATTAATTAACTTTTCTCGTCTTTCCATTTTCTCTTACTTTTGGTAAGATTAAATTTTTATAATTTTAACACTTTCTTTTCTTTTTATTTTTTTCATTTCATTTCTTTTCTTTCTTAAAAAAACGCACAAACAAGTGGTAGATTCTAAAATATTTTCTTTTTATTTCACTAAATCTAAATAGACTAGGAGTGTTAAAAGTTTTAGAATAGAAAGTGAATAATTGTTTTCTTATTGAAAAACTAGTTTTTTTATTTAGATTAATTGACTTTGCCATCTAAATGGGTTTGAAATCAACCATTTGAGTTTATTAGACAACTAACTTATCGAGTTATTACGGTCATCGAGTGATAAGCCCAACAGTCCTCATTGACCTGATGCAGGTTAACTGAACAAGTAACCTAGCTCAGAAAAGATTTCAACTTGATAGCTTGGAGGGATTGTAGTACAGTTGAGACGCTATCGACTCAACCAAAGATAAGCTTGATCAAAATCATCAATTTAACAAAGTTTGATCGAGCAGATAGATCCCAGCTTGGAATAAATTTAAATTTTACATGTTTGAGGAAGTTTGATCGAGTTGAGACACTACTAGTTGGACTAAAGATAAACTTGATTAGAATTATCATCTTGGCATTAAATATGCACCTATAAAGCTAAAGTTCCAAATATCGGATCATGTGAGAGTCCATTCATGGACATCGTTTGAGTTGAACCTATGAATAAGTTTCAAGCTCAATATTTGGGTTCTAGTTAGAACTTGTTTGGATCAAAATCATGGTCCGAAAGGTTATTAGAAAAACAGACCTAATGGTTCAAAGAGATTCATGATGAAGCAAAAGTTGAAGATATAAGATTAAAGTAGAATGCAACTATAGCCAGCCATTTTAAAAGCACAAATCAACCAGCAATGAGATGATGATAACACTTTCATGGCTTTTATAAAGTTCTATCATGATGTTGATATTGGACATAAAGTTTATTGGAATATGAGAAATAGTTTATGTGAATATGAGAAGTATAGGTTTGGTAGCTTAGAACATGAGCTTGCCTATAGGGTATTCTCATCCTGATAGTCATTTTTAGCTCGGCTTAATGGAAAGAACATGAGAGAATATATACAAGTTGAAGATGGCTTCAAATGACACGTGATCATAAGTGGGTCTTGTACATTTATTTAAGTATGAGAGACGACCTTTGGATGTTAACTGAAAAGAATTTTATATAGGTTTAACAAACTTGCAAGGGCAAATAATTTGTCCTAATCTAATGATAGCAGAAATGATGGTCTCTATTCATTTTGAGTTTGACCATTTTGTTTAAATAAACCACTTCTAGGTTGCTTTGATGCTACTTCTAGAGTTGAGTTGACTTATCCGGCCAAAGTGATGATCTTATTATAAGGAATATCCTTGGTGTCGGAACCATCTTTCTCGCTTACCCTAATGTAAAGGATGATATAGGGTAGGGTTTCATGAAAGAACATATGATTTATTTATTTTTTCTAGCTCGAAAGGTTTGGTAAGAGATAATCCTTGTCTATTAGGGTAGCTGAAATGGTGGCCTCTAGTCATTTTGAATTTCGAAACTTAGTTTCTTGAGGTCTTGAAGATTGCTAAGGGCAGGGTTGTCCTGGGAGTATTTGGTTACATGAGGTAAGAGGCAACATTTGAATGAAGTAATTTGAAAGAAAAATTGATTAAAGGCTAAAAAATTTGAAAATAGTTGAGTATTAAACCTTGATCGAGGTTTTAAGGATTAAATGCCACTTGTTATGTTGAATATGGTCCATTAATCATTTAAACTGGAGGGTTGCATCAATAATCACCTTTAAGGAATAGAAAACATCCGTAGTGGTTTGATCTCATCAAGGTAGTGATCGAACCATTTTAATTTCCTACTTATCTCAATGGTCTGAGAATTAGTTATTCGTAGTTTTGGCAAACATTGAGATTCCCAAATTGAACACTTAAAGTATGGGTTATTAATTTTTAAATGTGCTAGTACAAAGCAATGATTCTACTAGATTAGTTTGTCACAAAAAAATGATTAAAAGGTTTGGAAGGTTATCGAAGTTGAAGATTGAATGCAAAATTGTTAAGTTGATGGCTTAAGATAGCATAAAAGTGTGGCGTTATTTAGCAAAATAAAAGATAACATGCTGGTTTAGCATGGTTGGAGGAGATGTGGTGTTAGCATAGAGTGACGATGTGTTGACTGGATGATATGGCACTAATCCAGGTGACGAAATGCCGTGATTGTGTATGAGATGGCAGTGTATGTTGCATAAGAGTTCCTTTGATAGGATTGGAACTGTGTTGAGTAGTTGGACATGAAAGGCTGGAAAGTATTTATAATATTTGTGACAAGTTTTGATCCTTTTTGAGTGGTAGGAGGGGACTTAGGATACCCCACTATTCCTGAATTTCTTTCTAAGTGTTACATAAATCAAAAATTAAATTCAAAATTTGAACTATTAGGTTAACAAATACCAAATTAACACCCATTAGTAGGCTAATTACATCTTAATGTAAGTACCAGTCATCACACTAAAACCTCTCAATTTGATGTGGTAAAAACATTGAAACAAAACACCCCATATGGGTTCAAAGGTATTCAACAAACTCATGAGGACACCCCAAAATCTATCACTTAAAAACTCCTAAACTTGATTTCGTATGAATACTTTAGAACCCATACTTTAAAAGTACATCAAAACTCATGAACTTTTGACTCCCAAACATAGCATAAATAAATTTGTCCCAACATGATTTTATAAAACAATTAGTAACCATTAATTCGTCTTTATTCATATGACTCTCTATTGCTTTGATCCAAATGGGTACGTAGGTAAGTTATGTAATCTATATTATTATAAAAAAAACACTACGAGTATTTGGTGAAGTCCCAAATTTAATAAAACTTCAAATTTTGTGAAGGCTTTTGTAATATCCCAATTTTTTCATATTAATCTAAAATTGATGATTTTGACAAGTTTAGGGTGTAATAGTGTGTTAATTTGATCAATGTGGGTCATTAGGTATGTTATTGGTTGAAATTTTGGAAGTAAGGGACTTGATTCTCAAACTGAGCCATTTTTGGCCCAAAAGTAGCTGAGGGGCACCATGCCTTTATATGGGTGCCCATGGATCCATGAGGGGCGCCCATAATGTGTGGTAAGCTTTTTATCTGAATTTCTTTCTCTCAATCACTCAATGGTCACCTCCAAGCTTATGACTAGAGTAGAGGATAGGGAAGGTTGTAGGGTCCTATAGCATGTTTGGAAACCAGGCCAAGAACATGTATATGAAGGTATGGGAGAAGAAAGAAAGAGGGTTAGTGTTAAGAGAAAAGATCAAGAAGAGTTGGAGAGAAAGAAGGAAACTAAAGAAATTTGTAATTTACTCTAACATAAACCAAATACAAATTAGTCTTGCAAGAATGCAATTGAGCACTCAATGAACACTTCTTATGATTTATTTGTTGTTTGGATCAAAGGGTGATGAGATTGAGCTACATAAAGTTGGAAACCTGGAACCAGGTGTTCACTACCTTGGTGTTCAAAGCTTGATGTAAGGATTTCTAACTTTCTATTAACATATTTAAGATGTAAGGGGTTAAAAACTATTGTTATGGTGGTTACTAAAGAATTTGGAAGTAGGATGTGATTCAATTGTGTAATATAGTTGAATAAATGTATATGTAGTTTGAAACCAATGCTTTTGCTTTGATAGAATGAGTGAATTCAAATTTGTTTTAATTGACTCCTTAGAGTCTTTTAGGCCCTAACCAACATATAGAAACAAGGTTTTGAAATAAACATTAAATTTAGTTAAGTTTGTGACACAAAAACTTGAACCATAGCTCGAACCAAAACAGAACCTATTTTGTCACTACAACAAATGATACTTTGGCGACCACTTTTCCTGACCAAATATAAATTTGGTCATTAAAAGGTGATTTTTTGCAACCAAAACAAGATTGGTCACTAATAGTGACTTTTTACCGACCATGTCGTCAAAAGGTGCCTTTTCCCGACCAATTGGTCGCTAAAAGGTTACTCTTTGGCAACCAAAATTAATTGGTCGCTAAAAAAGTTACTTTCCTTGATCAGTTAATCACTAAAAACTTGAATAAAAAATAATAAGATATTTATTATCTTTGTCGGCCAATTGGTTGATAAATGTACTACTTTTAGTTACCAATTGGTTACTGAAAAATTACTCTTTATCTAAAAGGTTACTTTCGCCAACCAATTAGTCGCTAAAGTTTTAAATAAAAAATAATAAGATATTTATTACCTTTGCCAACCAATTAGTCTGTAAATGTGCGAACTACGAATTGATCGCTAAAGGATTACTTTCTCGAATCAATTAAATGTTAAAAAATTTGAAAAAAATAATAAAATATTACTATAAACTAACTTAAAAATATTAATAATATATTTATTACTTTTGTCAATCAATTGGTAGGTAAAGTGCCCCTTTTGGCTATTAATTGGTCGGTAAAAGTGATCAAAATTTATTATTAAAATAAGAAATAAAAAATAAAAATAATTAAATTTTATTTCTTTCTCTATCTTTCTTTTAAACAAATTTGTTTATCGCTTTATATGATTTAAATTAGATTTCATAAATTTTATTTTAACATTTGTTTATTAATTTTAATTAATTTAATATTTTAAATAAATTATCAAAAATTACAATCATAGTTCAGTAAAAAAAATGTTATCAAATCAATGCTAAAAATAAATTTACCAAATCAGATATAAATAACTTAAATGTATGATCAATTTTTTTTTTAAGTAAATATGCTGGAGTAGGCTTTACATTTTGTATGACTTACAATAAAGTGAATATTATACATTTTAATGTCTAATCATTGTTCAGTGTATATCTAATATTAATTATATTAAAAGCAACATTATTTTATATTTCATTAGAGATTATAAAAATTTAAAAATAAAAATAATTAAAAATTATTAATTAATTTTAAGTAATTTCATTTCTTTGTCTTTTTAGAACTTATTTTTGAATATAATTACCGAAAACATTTTTTTATTAAAAATAAATTCTTAAAATATTTTTCAAAAATTGTTTTTTAATAATAATTTCCTAAAACTAAAGCTAAATGGATCAAATTACTTTTAAAAATATTAATACAGACAGAATAAGGAAAAATTTATTATAAATAATGAGTCATAATATAATTAAATCGAAGACGTGTATTAAATATATGCTATACAATTATTTAAGTAAAATAAAAAATGATGTAAATTTTTTTTTGTTAAATACAATAGTTATTTGTAAATTATTTACTAAATATTAGTATGGCTCTATATATTGGTTGTGATATTAAATTATTGAAAAAAAATTTAAAATAATTTAATGAAAATTTTTTTTTGTCACTTTTACCGACCAATTGGTTGCCAAAAGTGATAAAAATTTGTTTATGTATATAAATATGTAAAATACATGTACAAATTATAAGTTGGCTTAATGGCTAACCATCCAAGCTTTCAAAGAAATAGCAACAACAACAAAAAATCACAAAAATATAAGCTCGACAAGTGGCATAATTATAGACTGACATGTGGTGCAATCATAGATTGACACGTGGTACAACACAAGTCATGTGACATGATGACACGTCACCAAACGGTGCCACATGGCACCACATATGAATTTTTATTTTTAAATTTAATTCAAATTTCTAATTTTTTAAATCAACCCTTTGGCAACCAATGGGTCACTAAAAACAAACCCTTCGATGACCAAATTTTAGTCGGTAAAGGATAAACTTTTCCTGACTAAATATATGTTGGATGCCAAAAGTCTACTCTTTAGTCAAAGTTTGGTCGATAAAGATCATATTTTTACGGACCAACTATATTTTTAGTAGAGGTGTTAAACGTGCGTGTCGTGCCATTTAACTCCATGCCAACCATGTTTCGTACCATACCGTGCCGTGCCTTATTTACTTTATGGTGCCGTGGTGTGCCATGTCATACCGTGCTTTAACCGTGCGTGTTGGACTATTTTCCTTTACCGTGCCGTGTCAAGCCGTGCCTTTTTAAATCGTACTGTGTCATGTCGTGCTAATTAATTAATTCGTACGATGCCGTGTCGGCCTGTTAATTGTGTCATACCGTGCCTTTTTAAATCATGTCATGTCGTGTTGTGCACAATTAATTAACTCTTGTTGGGCCATGTAAGCCCGTTAAGTTAATCGGATTGTGTTATGCCGTGTCTTTTTTTGTGATGTCACACCATTGCCTTTTTGTGGATCAACATTTCGTACGACTGATGGTCCTGACAAACTTCAACACATCAACAAGTGCAAAACTCATGTAAATTTTGAAAAAAAAAAATAACGCTTTTGGCATTAAGTCCCTCAAACCTCATCATGTCACTATTCCCAACCAAAACTCATCATTGTCCTTAATGTGAGAACAATGAAATACAAGTGTGTTCATAGTAAGCAAAAGATAGCATGATAAGAATAAATAAATGATCTAAGCAAAATAATAACACCAAGTTCAATCATGCACCCTAAAAATAGCACTCGATAGACAACCAAACACCCTCCAACTAGCTTCCACAACACTCCCATAAACAACAACACAAAAATCCAAATGCCCCTGCCATGCCCATCCTACTTCCGTGCCGTGCTGTGCTTTAATCGTGTCTCATGCCCTGCCTCATTTCATGCCGTGCCCTTTAAAAACTGTGTCGTCCTGTGCCGTGACGTCACAACTCCTTTGCCATGTCTGTGTCGTGCCGGGTCAATTTGTGCCCTTGTGTCGAAAACATACCCACTTAGATTGTGTTGAGTCGTGCCATGTTGGGTCAATTCGTGCCCTTGTGCCGAAAACGTGCCCACTTAAACCGTGCCGAGTCGTGCTGTGCCAAGATTTTACCGTGCCAAAGGTGTGTCGTGCCATCTTCGAACGTGCCATGTCTATGCCGTGCCCGTGCCGACCCGACCCGTTTGACACCTCTGTTATCCTAAATAGCAACACTAGAGGGGGTGAATAAGGTTGCTTAAAAAAATTTAAATAAAAATTTCAACCCTTAAAGCAAATATATCAAGATAAAAAGGATAATAAAAAAATGGAATGCACTTAAAAAATTGTTAAATATTTATGGATGAAAAGTTAGTGCTAGTGTTTGCAATAAATATAAAGAGAAGGGAAGAGAAGCAAACACAATCGATTTGTAGTGGTTCGGTTTCAATGTTGCCTACGTCCACTCCCTCAAGGTCTTCCTTGAGCTTTCTCCACTATTCTTTGAAGAGCTTGTTACACACTAGCTTCCCAAGGTGCTAGAAACCTTTTCAAGTGATTTTATC
>QLOD02000016.1:23823231-23854988 GCA_003260245.2 Sideroxylon spinosum | reverse complement strand
TAAGTGAATGACCTAGAAATTGACAAGTTCCACTAGTACTTTTTCTATCAATCTTACATCCAGCAAAGTCCGCATTGGAGTAACCAATAAGATCTAAAGAAATGTCGTTATGATCAAATAGTCCTAAATTATGTGTTCCTAATAAATATCTAAGAATATGTTTAACCGCAATAACAAGAGATTCCTTAGGGCATGATTGAAATCAGCACAAATGCATACACTAAACATAATATCGGGTCTACTTCCTGTTAAGTACAAAAGTGAGCCAATCATACCTCTATAAAGTTTTTCATCACCTTTCTTACCATTTTCATCCTTGTCAAGTTTGGTTGAAGGACACATAGGGGTCCCAATGGGCTTTGCATTTTCCATTCCAAACCTCTTGAGTAGATCTTTTATGTACTTGGTTTGGTTTATGAAAATACCTTCCTTAGTTTGCTTGATTTGAAGTCCAAGAAAATAATTTAGCCCTCCCATCATACTCATTTCAAATTCACCTTGCATAATCTTAGCAAATTCTTGACAAAGAGAATCATTAGTAGCACCAAATATAATATCATCCACATATATTTGAATAATAAGCATATCATGATTTTTAGTTTTAATAAAAAGAGTAGTATCAATTTTTCCTCTTGTAAAACCATTTTCAATAAAAAATTTACTCAACCTCTCTTACCAAGCTCTTGGATCTTGTTTTAAGCCATTCAAAGCCAACTGATGGGCGTCTATGGTCCATGTAGGGTGCCCTTAACCCCCTGCCTAGAACACTAAGTTTTTCTTCCTAGTATATAAATTTATATATTTTAAATCCCACACCTTATGATATTAAAAGATTAACTTAAGAGTGATTAAATAGGTGAAAAGTATATGAATTAAAGTTGGACAAGCAACATTTTGATAGTGTGATTAGTTCTTAAGACATGTTTAGTTAATATTGCCTTATTGTTAACTTATGTGCTCACACCTTATGCTTGATATATGTTTCATATTGAATTATGATAAACTTGCCAATGCAAATTTTAGGACGTTTAAGTTAAAATGAGTTAAAAGGGGTTAAGAAAATAAGAAAATGTTATGATAAAGTGATAACATGGTTATTGTAAGATTGAATTGAATTTTGATTATTATATTGGTTATTAAAAGGATGTCATTTGTCACGTGGATGAAGGAGATGATGATATGAATGTAATTATATAGATGAGGATGATAAGTAGTAAAGAGGAAATGAAAATGATATTGAGACAAGGGGATGGTGGTATAAGAAAATAGGAAGAATACAAGGATTATACTAGGGCTGAAAGACCCGAAACCTATGTAAGAGATTGATGTTCGTGCTAGTAGGTTAGTAGCCTACAACATGACATGTGAGGTGGCTAATCGTGGCCCTTAATGACGATGTGTGATATGGTAATCGTGGCCCTTAACGACGTTGTAAATTAAGGCTAATTGTGGCCTTTAACGACGACGTAAATCAAAACTAATCATGGCCTTTAACAATGAGGTTTTAATGTGACCACCCTCATATATTAAATCAGAATGGAACATGGATAAGAATGACTATGACAAGAATGCTAAAATAAATGATAGTTGATTAAAATGTTGAGATTTATGATATTGATCATGGTACGTGTTTTGATATGAGGTTTATTTTGATCGTAGAATTATAATGCTTATATATGAGGACTTAGATGTTGTTTAATGATGTGGCATGAATATTAGTGTTATTTACATTGTTGCTTTATATATTACGTATTCTTTTATGATGCTTCATGGGCACAAGTGGATTAGTAATCACATTTCTACAAACTTTGTTACAAGAATAGATCCTAAGAACTAGGTGGGCATTTGGTGGTATTAAAAGTACATAAGCTGTTCCAGACATTAAATTTAAATTACTTAAGTTATATTTTCATTTGGGACTGTAATATTATTTAAATTTAGAGATTTATTCGATTAGGTTATAATGGCTATAAGGTCTATGTTTATGTATTATTATGGAATGTGTTGGAGCATGATAGCCTAGCAATTGCGAGGCTTAGTTTTTATTATGCTGTTATCTTGTGTGGTTGTTGCTCCAGTGTTGTCATTACTTTGATCAGGGTATAGTTTATTAGTCTATGGTTTGTATGCTAAGTTACTCACACTTCGGGTTATGAAATCTAAGACGTGACACATTTTTTTTTCTTCCTATAATATCCTTAAACTTCTTATAACTACCTACAAATTTAATGCTACTAAAAAGTAATTTGTTTTTATTACTACCGTATAATTAAATAATTTCACTTATCTTTTTTATTTTCCTAAAATGTCCTTTACCTACTCACTAATTTTATATTTTTTTTATTTTCTTTAAATACTCCTTAGTTAGGTATGATTTACTTAAATAACCTTAATTGTTTTATTATTTACTATTTAATTCATTTTTGTTAAAATTTTCCTAATTTTCTTTTAATTAAAATAAAAATTTTATAAAAAACCATAGACGTTGTGTATACCACTTCTGGTATATATACTTTCTTCATGATTTAAAGGTTAATGAAAATTTCTGTTGTTCATGTAATTAATAAGAACTTGCTATCGTTCTTCTTTCAAAAAATAACAAATGAACATTACAATAGTCTACAATTTTATTAACTAAAACTTTGATCACTAAAATATTTCTATTGGTCTATCAAATATAACTAGTTAGGTCTTTGACAGCCAAAAAATGTTTAGTTAGAAAACATTTACCCTTTAATAAAACATATTATTGAACAAATATAATTGGTCATCGACTAAAAATTTGTCCTTTAACTAAAGGTCTAGTAAAAAAATAAAAATTGCTTAACTTGAAACTCAAACCCAAGTTTCTCACTTAGCTTTAAAATACTTTATAACATCTAAAAGTGGCAAATCCAAAAACAATTGGAACTAAATTTACGATAGAGTTTGTTTCCTAATTCAATGAGGAATAGAATTCCAAGTTTAAAGAAGAAATATGCAGAGTTTCCAAAATTGTTGGGTTGCCTAATTAATCAAGAAAAAAACCTTAGGAAGAAGTAAGCTTGTGTAAGAAGGAAACTTGATGAAGAAGAAAACTTGAAGAAGAAAGAAACTTGATAAAGAAGTCTATATGCATAAGAAAGTTCTAGCTTCCTATTCTATTTTGGTGTTCAGTAGATGCATCTGTACTCATTGCAAGAACATAATTGATAGCGCGAGAGAGAGAGAGAGAGAGAGAGAGAGAGAGAGAGAGAGCAATTTATAAATTTTAGGAGAGTTATTTTCTAGAAGAGCATAAATTCTTTCTTCTTATTTTACTCATCTTTTAGCTTTGTAAGTCTTGGAGAATTCTAAGGAAAACTTTCTAAGGAGTCAGAAAGTATTTTCACTTAGTCTAAGTGTATTGAGAAGTCGAGTAAGAGTTTGAGCTAATTCATATGAGCCGTAATAGAGAATTCAGTCAAATCTTGTAATCTAATTTTATATTGGAAACTGTTTAGGTGGTCTCTAAAATCAGACCCTAAGATTTTTCTTGCAAGTTGGTAAGGTTTCTCTGTTATCAATCTGGTGTTCGTATTGATTGATTGATTGGAGTGTTTTGGGAATTTTTAATTAGTATCAGAGTAGTTTCACTCTTTCGTACATAGAGTGTGAACTTTCCATATCCTGAAATATCAAAAATAAATATGCTATGGAGAAAAATTACAATCAATCACAAAGATATGGAGGAGTAAAATCTTAATAAAGGAAACCCTAGAACCCATTCTAGGTAAAATCTTGAGTCTATAAAGCGATCGAAAATCAAACCACTATAAAATCAAAATGTTACAAAAGATTCACCATATATAAAATAGAACTAAACTCTGTCCTAACTCTGTTATTCTCTTACTCACTAGAACTCTTAATGAACGAATCCCATAAATTGACTCCATTCTTGAACTCGAACGACACCTCCTAGAACCTAGAGATGTTCTTCTTTATCAAGATGAAAATTTTAAATCGTTGTTTTTTCAAATATAACTTGTAGATTTCTTCAATTGCTAGGGTTTTCTCAATGTATTGGGAGAAGTGTTCCAAAACTGGTAGATTCTCATGGGATTAGGGCACAAAAGAGGCATAATCTGGATGAAATTGGCAAAAATCTTGTTAGACCGCCTTAACTCCATTCAAAATTTTTTGTTTCTACAATTGTAAGCACTTGAACTATATTTGAGTTTTTTCAATGCTACCCAATTTATTTGAAACATTCTTCTTTGAACCAAGGAACGACTCGACCAATAAGACTAAATTCAAGACACTTCAAAAGCTTTACAGACTAAAATTTTGACTTGCAATTGTCATTAATCAAAAACAATATCCGAAATAAACGAACAACACTGTTAAAGCCATTTTTCCAAAAACTAAGGTTATTTGACTTAGAAAGAGTGACTTATATGTCACACACCCCCGTATGAAATTTTAAAGGGTAAAACTTGATGATTAAAGTGATAGAGATATAGACTAAAAGACATGTTTTATGTTATTGGTATTTCTATTTCATTTCAATGGGAATTATTTTTTGAACAAAGAATGTCATTATTATATTTGTGCATATGTCAAGTATTCAGAAAGAGTATTTGGTCTAGTATGTAGAGTATGACCTACACATAGAAAACTAAATCATTGATTCTTTGGAATATAAGTTTATTGTTCACTGTTTTAGATGGAATTAGGTACAACCATCAGTGAACTATAGTATACATTTTTTATAGGGCTGTCTTAACTATGACGAATGGTTTAGTTCTAACTACTTGTGATAGTATACTTTGTGTATTAAACTGGACTTAGTTGTGGTAATTATTTTATACTGACTTTATAAAATAATTTATAACTCATGCTTGTTATGATTAATTATACTCTTAATCCAGATACTAGTTTTAGACATATTTATATAGTGATTGTTTATTTAATTACACAAAGAGTGAGATTATATATATGTGTCAATAAACTCAGTAGATTGGGCAATGACATTATATATATGGTAAACATTAATAGTTGAAGGACTCCATATCGTGATAAATTAGATTGATAATATCCCCTTGAGAAAGTTTGTAGGTTTTAATTGTATAATTTTGTAAGTGGATTTTGAATTTGATTTGTCAAATAAGTTAAGTGGGAAAGTCTCAACAAAAATAAGAAGTCAATTAAATTAAATTTTCACTAATTAAATTTAATGGATGGATATCTATAATATTAACGTCGTTAGATAATGCTCGAAAATATAATTTCAAATATGATTAAGAGTGCATGTATAATTCTTTAGTGGGATGAATTATAATTTACATAATTAAGATAAATGTTTTTTGTATTATTGATATACACTACAACTATCATCTTGAGGTTTTCCGCGTTCCCCAACATAAAGGATATAGTTTTATCATAGTGTAGGTTATGCGTATTGCTTGACTTGTTTACCTAGTTCTAAGAAATTCTTTTTGCTTGACTTTTTCATTTTGGCGAAGCAATGTTGAGGCAAGAGAGGCAACCGACCCCTTTGATTTTAGATGTGAAATTAGCAAAACACTTTTAGCATTTTAGTTTTATCAAAAAAATTAAATTAATTCAAAATTATGGTATTTTGGCCTTATTTAAACATAATTTTAACTCAAAAATCATCAAAATGAAAGGAGTTTAAAAAAATCAAACCCAAATATCTTTTGTGAAATAAAATGCATTCTTCTATTATACCATTGAATACTTTTGTGCATAATATCCAAAAAATATAGCACATAACATAATGAATTCTATAAATAATAAAACTAAGTAATTATTATATATTATTTTTTGTAAGAAAGATCCCTAGTAATTCTCATGCATTGCTAAAAGGACCCGTTGAACTATTAAACTATGAAAAGTATATTTATTAGTTTAATGTCCAAAAATAATTTTATGTATCCCGAAAAGTACATTATTTCTCTCTCTCTCTTTTTTAACCCAGACATTATTTTATTCTCTTTTTGGATACTTGGTGTTCCTTAATAAAAATCTTGGATACGCCTTTGTATGTTGGTGGCTATGATATCTAGTTCATTAAATTGTAAGCAAGCTATTGTCTCTCTCTCTCTCTTTTTAAAGCAAGTTTTGTTATTCTTTAATCCTTATGAACTCTCAAATATAGATATATGCTAGTGTTTACCCATGTGATGCACAAAATTGTATGATATTTTTCGTAAATAAAATATAATGTGAAATATATTATAAAATAGTTTAATAAATTTTCATAATGATATAAAATAATTATTGAGTTATTTTTATATTTTTTATTTTCTTAATGTTAGTGAGTCAATAGAATTAATTGTCGTCCAATTTTCATACCGATACCAAAAGTTTATATTTTACCGAATTTTAGTCTGACTCAATTCTAAAAATTGAAATTTATTTTAAAATATATGTTAAATCATAAACTTACTTAATTGACCCGATCTCCTTTATAATTGTTTTTTAATTTTAATATATGCTTTTATTTTTTAATTCTTTACTCATTTTACAAAATTAGTTTAAGTTAGAAATACTATTAATCTTAATTGTATTAAATTAATTTTCACTACTTTTATAAAAATAACTCAAAATAAAAGTATTATTTTTGTTAAATACATGTTGTATTTTATAAAAATAACTCAAATATTGAGTATTATTAATTAGATTTTTAACCGATGGTAAACATGACTAATTTAACTTTAAAATTGAACTTAAAAAAAATAAATTTACATTGTAGCCTAATTAATATTTAATCACTTCCATGCGTAACAATAGAAGGGAATTTATTTATTTTTTGTATTTTAAATTTAAAATATACTAATAGTTGTTATTACAAGAAGAGTTAGATTTTTAAAATTTAAGTAGTTTTTTCTTTCAAGCCTAATTATTTTTTAAATATTTTTCTTTGTGCTTTTAAATTTAATTTCAAATATGTTTGGATATATGTAAATTTTATGACAATAGTGAACCAATAGGAAAGTGTGTCTGGCTTGGAAACCCGTTACCTCATTTCACATTATTTGTAATCACATAATATGGAATAGAAAATATAGTTGTAGTCATATACTGATATGTAATAAAAGAAAGTAAAAGAAAAAAAAGTATTGACAAATAAAAGAAAAAAAGCATTTCATTCAAAAATTTCTAAAAAGCTTCAAAAGTAGAATGATAAATTGGGGGAATGAACATACAATTTGATTTAATGAGATTAAAGAAGGAGTTATACAACTTTGATATACGTATATATAGATAATATAGATTTATAAAAGTAACTTAATCATTGAGTATTAATATTCGGTCAAAAATTGTCGACATAACCAATTCAAATTTAAAATTGAAAAATTTCCCAAATTTACAACTACATTGAACCAATAGATTGGTTTTATTTAAAGAACCTATAAGTTAAACTTTACATTAATGTAAATCACATGCCATAAGCACAGTTATATTATAAAAAAAAAAAAAGGAGGGGGAGTTGTGTTCACCTATTGATGTGGGCAAACGGAAGTAACTAACAGTTTTGCGAATAAAAAAGAACAAAAAGTATAAAAAATGGAAACTTTGCATTCGATTGAAAGATTTGTAAAAATAGAAAAAATAGAATGGTCAATATAAAGGGTGTCACACAATATTTAATAATAATTTTTTGAATAACTTTGTAAAAATAACTTAAATTAAAAATATTATTATCAATTTAAAAAATATGGTCGACTTGATCAATTTAAATTTAAATTAGAATATAGAAAAATTCAGTCCCAAGACTAATTTTATTCTAAGTTTTGTTAAAATAAAAAAAAAAAGAGTAAAATGCTTATTTTATAGAATGCCACTTAATGATAAATTTTTAATTGATTTTATAAAAATAACTCAAATAAAAAAATATTATTACTAATCATATGTACTTTATAAAATAAAAAATGTAGTCAATGTGATGAATTTAAATTCATAATTATTTACAAAATAACTACTATGTAAGTTTAAATTTTAAATATATCAAGAGTTATTGTTATGAGAAAAATAACATAATTGTTATTTAAGCTTTTTTATTTATGTATTTTAATTTATATCTATCTTTTATTTTTGCTTTTTTAATTTAGTTATTGACACATTTGAAACATATAAATTTTACAACTATATTGAATTTTTAAATTTGTGGGTCTTTTTTTTTTTGGAACCCTTAAGTTCATTTATATAAAATTTATAAGTGGGTCCTTTTTCAGAACCCACGTAAGTGAGTCTTTTTTCAGATCTCATGAGTTATTTTACATTTATTAAATTTATTAGCTACAATTCTAATGCTTTTATAGGTAAAAAAATAAAAAAATAAAATTGTTGAGTTTTGATGATCTAGAACAAAGAAATAAAAGTTTTGTTAATGAAAGTAACGAACAAAAGAAGAAGGAATGTAGGAATTTAAAAAATAATTCCAAAATCTAGGGGGGAATGGAATGGAACTCAATTAGATATGTTGGTAGTAAAATAAATATTGTGTGTGTGACTATATGCATATCAAAATAAATTGATGCGGAAGACATATATCTCTTTGCTCCATGATCTTAATTTGATTGTTGAATACACTATCTCTAGAACTTGAAAACTAGGGTTAGATTATTAGGACTTGATCTTCCTCTCTATCACAATCAATATGACAGTTATCAATTGGAGGAACTATCTGTGCATTATGAAGAGAGGAGACCTAGCCACACATATAAAGGGTAAATCCTAAGATCACTAGGCCCTTCCATAAAAGGCTTACGGTGCTTACAATTGGTCCACACTAACCGTTTAATCTTGTTATCCCTATTAGGTACACGCAAAACCCAGCAATATAGATCACAGCAAAATAAGTTTTATCATATATGTTCTCATTTTTAACTTGGTTTTAACCTCTTTTTCATAAATAAAAAATCAATTAATGTATGCTCAATATACAAAAAATTTCAACATTCTCCCACTTGAGCAAAAATTATTATTTTTTTTTAAAATTATTTAAAAAGATTTCAAAATGATTCAGGGGGTTAGAGGTTATATGTGGCCCATATTCTAAAGCCAAGTAAAGATAAGAAACAACACCTAAAATAATCTTATCCAATAAGATAATTAATATGGAAGCAAGGTAGACATTACACTTATAGTTTGTGTAATACCTCTTATAATTACAAATATCAACAACCTTATTGACTTGGATCAAATGAGGTAGTGTGGTAGAAATTAGCACTCAATAAGTGATCTCATAAAGGTACTAGTCCTTTATTAGTCCAATTTTTTTTAAATATGCCCATCAAACAAGTAGTTTTTTTTTTTTTTTTTCGATTCTCTTTAGATGTGTTAGCTAAACAAGTAAGAGAATTGTAAGGTTTCAAATATGTCTTACACAAATATCTCAAAAGTAATGTAAGATATCCCAAAAATGCTTATCAGATAATTCTTTTTCAATATGCTCATCAAATAAGCAAGATAATTCGAAGGTTTCAAATTGGAAACTAATTTGTCTTGCACAAATATCACAAAAGTAAGACAAAACATATCTCAAGAAAAGGCTTAAGCAACAACAGACTTAAGACTTCCAATATATATAAATCATAAAAAATATTCATACAACAATGTTATGAAAAGAAATATTAATGATAACTTTCACTTAATTTCTATGGAAATAAGAAACTAAAAGTCTTAACATAATAGAAATTATCTGTTACATAATGTAAAGAAAATAACTCCACTAGCCAAGGACATCAAAGGATCCAATAATACCCATGTTACAAACATGCCTATTAAAAACAATAGGTCTAAGTCTCTTGATTAAGGGATCTATGATCATCTGTTCAGTAACATTATGCTCTACCATGATGTCACATTTCCTCACTAAATTTCTCGTAGATAAATATTTAATCTCTATATGCTTAGATCCACTTGAAGATTTATTACTCTTGAAAAACAAAATAGTCTTACTATTATCACAGAAAGTCTTACTCTGAAATGAAACTTCTTAACCAAATAGAATAAATTGCAATCCCAAAATAAGCCACAAAGTTAGCATGCAGTTTTCTTGAGACTCTTCCATGAAATAGCTCCCCTAGCTAACATAAATATATATCTTGAAGTAAAATTCATGTCATCCATATATCCAACAAAATTTGAATCTAAATAACCAATAATTTCAAGATTATCAATTTTTCTACAAACAATAATGTAATCTTTGGTTCTTTGTAAATTTCTTATAAATTTCTTTGCAGCTACCTAATGAACCATTCCAAAATTTGAGACCTACAACAAAATTTATATCCGATCGGCTACATACCTATGCATAATAAGACTATCGACTTCAGTAACATAAGGTATGTCCTGCATGGATTTCGCTTTAAGGTCATTTGCAAGACTCAGGATTTTACTAAATTTGTCACTCTTGGTAGCAAGAACATCATCAGGCCTATAATTCTACTCTACTTATTAAACCTCTCAATTACACAATTGATATACACTTTCTAAGAAAACTCCAACATATCATGAGATCTATTACGAATGATCTCAATGCCCAAAACAAATGAGGTTTCTCTAAAATCTTTCATATCAAAAGTATTAGACAATAGAAGCTTAGTATCTCTCAAAAGACTCAAATCGGTAGTAGTAAGAAAGCTATCATCAGCGTAAAGAAGAAGGAAAATAAATTTCCTCCCACTAACTTAATAATATATGCCCTAGTCAATCTTATTTGCACAAAGCCTATAGAAGTGAAAATCTAATCAAACTTAAGTGCCATTGGCGTGAGGCTTTTTTCAACCATAAATAGATTTCATCAATTTACACACTATGTGATTCTTACCCCTTGGGTCGCACCAAATAAATTTTCTCATTTAGGCCACCATTTAGGAAAAAAAAGAAATTTATTGACACCAATCTAATGAAGTTCTAAATCATATTAGCTACTCAGATCATGATGATTCTAAATGAATCATTAGATAAAATTGGAGAAAAAAGGTCTCGTTGAAGTTAATGCCCATTTGCAGTCAATAGGCCTATAGCTGACCGAATATTTAACTAGCTACAACACACCTTTGTGTGTGATAGATGGATCTTATCTATCATAGCATTAGGAATTGAAATAACAAGAGCATCAGTCATCGAGTCAACCATAGGACCTACACCATAATCACTTTCACCAAGATACACAAAGAACTCATTTGACGAATTTCTTTAAAGATATTTGTGGAATAGGATTAAGAGTATCCACTGAAATAGGATCAAGTACAATAAGATCATGAGCATTAACGGAAATATTATCATTAATCCCCAACTACTCATGATCATCTCCCTCTGCAGGTGTAGGTAAAACAAAGTTCTAGATTTTGGGCAATGAAATATACATCACTTCGCCACTCCTATTCTAATAAATTTTCTATACAAGGTCTAAATTAGTTGTATCAAACTCTAAAGAGAAATTAGTAGACCGAGACTCTAAAAATCTCATACCTAGTGTAAGATAGTAGAACCTTCACCCTTAGAATAAGCTAGATAGATACCTATAAAGAAATAATGAGTGGTTCTAAGGTCAATTTACTTTCATAAAGGTTACATATATTAACCTCTATGTGACAACCCCAAACATGCAGATGGTTAAGGCTAGGCACTCTACTAGTCCATATTTCAAAAGGTATTTTAGGACAAATTTATCGGAAACTCTATTAAGAATATATACGGTAAATTTTATCATATCACCCAAAATACATAAACACAGGTTGTAAGGACTCGAAATTTTGGTATACATGTTTATATGTTGATTTTTATTTGTTTCGATACTAAGATTTTTATCTATTTACTTAATTTAGATTTTTTGCCTGTATTTAATTTGTGGTGACATATTCATTTAAGTCATGTGTAAGAATGGGTTGTATTTATGTTATGACATGTATATATATGAGGCTGTGTGTTTTTCATTGGGGAAAAGAAAAGGTGCATGTTTTGGTTGGATGAAAGGGTAAGTCTATTCTTATTGGCTGAAGTGGGTGGCAAAGTGTAATGACCCGAAGTTAACTTGATTTAAATTTTATCATTCAGTAAATTTTGGTGGGAAAAAGTATAACTTTAGGGAAAAGGTATAATTTTCTTAAACCTGTAGGAAAAAGTATATAGTTAATTAAATATTTAGGACTGTTTGTGTCTTCAGATAATATATATATATATAATACTTTATACACAAAATAATAATAATAATAATATAGTTGCGGTGGCTTAATTTTCTTGACTATGTTATGTTTCTTCCTTACAGATTGCCGTACTGTGTTTTCTTTGTCTACTAGATTAGCCGAGGTAAAGGGAATAGGAGCCTTATGTATTTATATTTGATAATTCTTCTATTCCTTAAAATTTTACCTCGTTCCAAGTTAAGACTTTTCTACAAATTGTTTGACATTAATTGGCTTTGATTGATTAATTTTTGACACGATGCACCGTAAAAGACAAAAGACAAATGGAAATGTGGAACTACTTTTTTGCATTCATGTAAATATATATATATCATATTAACTTTGATTACATATATATAAAAGGATTCGAGGAATCCACTGGCAGTTTTAATATATATATAATATTCATTTGATTATATATATATCAAAACATCATGTTGACTTTTACTGTCTGCTTGGGGAATGTGTATGAGAAGCTTGGATTTTGATTGGTCAGTTTATGAAAGAAATTTAGGTTAATTTAATGTGTACAGATTGTAGCGTGAACTGATGATTAACAGATTTAAATCTTGAATAAATAAATAAATAAATAAATAAAAAGTATTGTAATGTAAGGTTTAGATGGAATTTATTTATTTATTTATTTTTTGCTTGGTTTGAGAGGTATTGAAAATATCGGGTATATGTGCCTAAGAGTTAAAAGTGCCGAAACCTGTGCGGGGGTAGTTATTGAGTCCAATAGGCTAACAACCTATAAACGAGCAGATGCCTAAGGATGGCACATTATATTCATAAGGCTTTGGTCTAGAAAATAGACATCGAAGAATAGTGTATATTGGTTAGGTCTTGTTTTTACGGGACAACCAAGTAAACACTACGGAATAGTGTTTATTGATTGGGTTTTGTTCTACGAGACAACCAAACATCAGTACCTTGAAATCCAATTGTTTTTGTTTGAGATGTTATGTGGTGTTAATACTAATTAAATTGTAAGGAAGAGGAGTTAATTAATAAATTTAATTTTTTATTTAGGATTGCTATTTATGTAGTGATGTTTCACTTAGTAACATGCTAGGACATTACCGCATTTATATTATTATGGTTCCGAGCACACATGGTAGTAGTGCTCATCCCCTTACAGCTTGTGGTTTAGGTAATGATTTTTATGTCACGTGCTGGACCTGCTCAATATGAAAATTAGATATTTATTTATTTTTATCTAATTATATTAGATTTTTTTTAGAAAATTGTTTTAGTGAATTGTAATAACCTTTTTTTTGTGAGGTGATTATCAATTATTTTATTTAGTTATGGGAGTTTATTTGGGCTTAGTTTTGGAGACTTATAGTTTTGTTTTAGAGCTTTGTTGCCTAGTTGGTTTGACTAAGGCATTTGAATTTAAATTTTAAATTTATTTATTTTTATATGCATTGCTCCATAGCATCTATATGGATTTGATGTGTGGCAAGGAGAACTACTAAATGGTGAATTACAAGCTTTTTGCTCATGTGCTAGGGTCATGGAATTCGGGAATTCGTAAAAAAGCTTCTGTGAGAAGCTTCGGGTGGGTACTGATGGAGGAATTAAGAGGAATTCATGCACGTATGAGTTGGAATATTTAGTTCGTTTATATAAATCCCTTCCTATTAAGCCTCCCAACTTCTCCTCTAACAAAAATAAAATAATAAAAAAAAAAACAAAATCTGAGATATACCTTTAAAGATATATATATATATATATAGATTATTACATATTCAAATTCACCTAGGATTTTTGGTTGTTCGTGTGAGGAAGAAGAAGAACGGTTTTCTTCCTATGTCTTTTCTGGGGGTTTTTCATAAAGAGTTAAAGGATCAACTTGAGTTGGTGTATTTTTATGAATTACACATTGATCTTCTATGTATGTGACAAGGTAGGTGGGGTTTAGTATATAGATTTATGTTTCTTTTATTTTTTGTAAAAAAAATTATGTTTAATTATATGCATATGTGTAATAGTTGAAAGCTTGTTCCATGAATTGAATTTTGGTTATGTGAAATTCTAGAGCTTCCACACTAAAATGAGTATTCTTTTTTTATACAAAAATCATACTTAGAGATTGAATTAAATCTTAATATTTTTACTCGTATAACTAGACATGTAAAGGAGTGTCCACTAAACATTTCATAAATTTTGAAATTAAAATGAATTTATTAAAAATAGTCAAACTTGACTCTTTGGTTGGGATTTTTATGATGGGATCAGTATATTGTTTTTACATGAAATTCATACTTAAAGTTGAATTAATTTTTGATATTTTTACATAAGGGAGTACATATCCAAAATAATATCTAGTAAACATTTCATATTTTTTTTGAGTTAAAATAAAGTTTATAAAAATTGTGAAATTACACTGTTTGGTTTAAATTACTACATTGGCGCTAGTCTAATTTTCGGTATAAATGGTATAAGTAGAGTTTAAATTAATCTCTAAAAATTTTACATATGAAACTAGACAAGTCAGAGTATTTAAAATAAAATTTTTATAATTTTAAAAATAATAAATTAGTTTATAAAAATATTGAAAATTGGCTATTTGGTTTACATTGTTATACTTGTCAAAGTCTTTTTATAAAAGGTATAAATAAAAGTTGATCTAATTTTTGAAATTTTTATACATTAAACTATACATATGATTAAGTTTCTAGAAAAAATTTCATTATTTTTAGATTGAAAATGGATTTTATAAAAATCATGAAACTGAGCTATTTTCAGTATAAATAGAAATATCTATTTTGTTTTCTTAGAATTTGTATTAATTGACTTCATGAATAAATTCTAAACATTTTTTTTTATGAAATTAGAGTTAATTATAAGTATATTAGACTTTTATATTAACATAAAATATTTTCATTTATATTTTACATTAATTATCAAATTTTATGTCTTAAATCCTTCTTTGTCTTGACATGCTTGATATAAAATTTTGTTTACCAAGCTAGTTGTATATATATTCTTAAATATGATTGCATGATATTTATTTGATAGATTTTGTAATTAGAATGACATTATGGAGAGGCAACATGAAACTTAGGCCTGGAATATATATATGTTTAATAAAACTTATAAAGTAAAGGAAAGAACACAAGGAATCCAATTTTGGAATTTATCTTGTATGTGATGTGATGTTAAATAAAGGACTTGATTTTTTATATTGGAGTCATTAAGGGTACTAAAAAAATAGGTTCTAGAGCCCAAGGGTTGAAAGCCCCAAAACCTACACATGATGGTATTGCATAGTGAGTCGGCAAGAAACCTACAAAGTGTATATTCGGCTTACACTTGCTTATATCAGTATCGGTACTGCGAGACCAGTTTATTTACTCGAGCAAGATGAGATGGATTGGGATTGCGGGACCAGGGCCTTGAGTACATTTAGGACTGCGAGACCAATTGCACCTCATGACTTAGAACTAGGGATTCAATGAGTACATCTAAGATTGTGAGACCAGTTATACTCCATGACTTTGATATGGGGATTTGATGAGTAAATCTAGGAGTACAGGACTAATTGTATCTCACGGCTTAGGCTTAGTTCTATGGCAACAGACTAACTTTACAAAGAACTTGACCTATAGTATGATATTGTAATGTGTATTATGATTAAATTGATGGATATTGTTTAGCATGAGACTATAGCTTCATGGTTAAGTGGTTGTTTAATATAAATCGATATGATGATTATGGATATGCTTATAATATTATGAAATTGATAAGAAGTTCACAAAATTTCAAAGTTTATTTAAATGTTGTTTGGCTTGTATAATTAAAGAACTTATTCTTACATGATTTATACTGAGTACACATGATTTAGTGCTCACCTCCCTACAGCTGATCTTATAGAGACAAATGCTCGTGATGGACTTATAAGATAGGTAGTTGATTTTGAATTGTTTTATCTATGTTTCATGTACTTTGGATTTTAGTTTTGAGCCTGGTTTGTGGCATATAGTTTTATAACCCTTTTGTGGTAAATATTAGACCACTGGGTATTCTAATGGTGAATATCATTGTTATTTATCACTTCCATTATGATTGGCATTGATGTATGATTATTTGTGTTGATTTATGGGTTTAGCTCTCACGTCCCCGGGTCGTGGAAATTTGAGGCATGACACAGCTTGCCCCAACACGTCATACTCCCCATCATATCTTTCAAGACGTGATTAAACCTTTCGACTGCACCATTTTATTTAGGATTACCAGGAATAGTATATTAGGCAATAATTCCACATTTTGTAAGTATTTGATGAACAGTCCCATATACTATCTTTTCACATGATGTCTACCATAATACTCAACAGGTAGACCTTAAAAATTTGATCATTTTTGAAAAGTTACCACAGATACAGTCAACACAAGTGTCTATGTCTACAAAACCTAGTAATATTAAAATATCATCATTTATAAGCCTTTGAAGTTTCATTTTAGAAATATAACCTAGTCTTTTATGCCATAAGAAAGAAAATTTGACTTGAACTTTAGGTCTTTTAGACGCACTAAATGAAAAGAAGCATACTCAAAATTTGTATTAGATTTATCTAGAATAGGCCATTATGTAAAGCACCACATCTAATAATTTGAATTCTGAAATAAATATTAAAAAAATAATTAGCAATCCGAGGTAATAATAAAAAATTTCCCTTACACTTAATCAAGTATAAATTATAAGGTATAGTTCGATAAATCATTACTGTCTCCCCCTTGGGCAAAAAGTGCAACATGCTATGAGATTTCCATAACAAACTATCAATGAGAATGCCCATATTAGAAAAAGTTGATCCCCTTTGGATAGATAGACCCTCCAACCCGAAATTTTTTTTTAATCAGTTATCGAATATCAACTGTCATTATTACATACAATAACGCTATTTGGGCAGGTTATTGTATATAATAATACAATGGCTCTTGCCATGTACAAATATGGAAGAAAAATAAAAAATGAACAAGTATATCCCAGTGGGCAATAATGCCAGTATCAACCAAAAATTTCTCATCATGACATAATTGTATGTGAATTGCCCATAATTGAAATTATTACTTTATGTCCTCAAAAATAATTAAGGTGCTTAAAAAATACGTAATAAAGAATATATAAATAAGTATTTTAGGGCTATTAAATAGCTTAATTAGGAGAATTCGATATTATGCAATCAAATCAGTGAGAGTACACATCACCATTAGACCTAGAACATAAAAAATAGGACCAAAAAAAAAATTACTTGCACTTTTTAAAATTGGAATCATTCAATGGCACAATAATGATATTGCTACTATTAACTGCAAAAGAAATTGTTTGGCAATAAAAAAACAATATATAACCAAAAAAGGGGGGGCAAAATTTATTATAAGCATAAATAATCGAGGATCTTCAGTGCATCATTATTGTCTACCCTTTAGAGAGAAAGTGTAACATGTTATGAGGTCTCTTTCAACTACCATCATATGAGAATGCCCAAGTATTTGAAAAATAGTTTCCTTCAAGAAGACTATCATTTTGAAAATTCAAGCACTTTCGAGTTAGTTGTCAAATAACATTCTTGTCATTACTGCCGCAATACCTCCTTTGGGCAAGTATTTGCATACAATAACACAATGCACATAGTCATTTACTATATACAAGAAAATTAGATCTCAATAGATGTACCTTTTTGGGTAGTAATACCCATTTCAACCCAAAACCTTGTTATGATATTATCTTAGTTAACATTGTCCTATGTCACACCTAACATACTAATATGCTAGTAGTCACATCCTTAAGGCATGTAACCGAATGCACCGTATGATCTCAAATATATTGTCAAAACCATGTGAAAAGAATAAATAGCCACCAAGGACTAATGAATGTGACCTAGCCCCTGTAGGAGTGTGGATTGAGGTTCAATATGCTCATCAGGTGGGATAAAGTTATCAATGTGAGTCATGGTGCAGTATCCAACATAAAATAATAATTTAAGACTCTTAAAATAAGTAGTAGATTAGAGTATATTTTTTCCAGGAGTCTAACTGGTGAGAACGCACATCACCAACAAGTTTAGAGGGTAAAAAATAATTACCCATAAAATTTCTTAAAAAAGATAAACACAACTCTGAAAAAAAAAAATTGCATAATTAAGTTCAAAGTCCAAAAAAACCAAAAAGCCAGCAACTGGAAGCTGATAGAGATACAACAATGCAACTTGGTCACATCAAATAATGATTTTAGAGGTAAAAAAAAAAGTGTGTGATAGCAGAGTTCCCAATAAACTCAGTTGCCCAAAAAAAAAAAAAATGATTGGCCAACAAAGTAAACTTTAAATCTCACTTACCAAATATAATTAAATCAAATTGATATAGTGAAATATCATTACCATTATTTAGACCCTTAGCTCTAATTACAAGAATAATATTTTTAAACCCATGCCTACAATCCTAATATCGCAAGCAATCTAAAAATCGGTTCGCAAAGAAATCTAGCTTAATTAGATTCAACTCTATTTACTGATATTTTATTTTATTTACTTAACTTATATAAGGAAAGTCACATCAAGAAAGAAAAAATTTCAGACGTCTCCAAGTATTCAACACCCGTCATTTTCGTGGGTACACGTAGTGGATAAAGTTACAAGCATAAAAACATATTGCCCTATCTGTTTGGCAACAGAAGCATAATTAGGCAAAGTGGAGAAAGTTAAACTCACGTCTGCATCCATTATTCAAAATTTGGACAGAAATTTTCTTTTATTTTATACAAAAATTACTTAAAATAATTCCAATAATATTTTTGATTTAATTTAAAAATTTTAGAATTTTTAAAAATTAAATTTGAAAAAAATAGTATCTGAAGTAGAAAATCAGATCCTAAGTGAAACAAGATCAAATAATAACGAAATTGGACAAAACTAAAATCAAGATTTTGGATAAATCTATATACACCTTTTTATATTCCAAAATAATAAAAAGGTTTACGAATTGAATTCCTAATTCATATATATTAGGTTCTAGTACCATATGTTAGCAAAATAAATATTATGTATATGTAAATATACAAATATCAAGATAAATTAATACGGAAGATAGATACCTATTTGCTCTATGATCTTAATTTGATTTATGATTACACCATTTTTGAAATTGGAAAACTAGGGTTAGATTAATAGGGCTTGATTTTCTTCTCTATCACAATTAATATAATGGTTATCGATAGGAAGAATTGTCTGTGTATTGTGAAGAGATGGGACCTAACCATATATATAAAGATAAATCTTAACCTCACTAGGCCCTCCCATAAGAGACTTATAGTGGGTTAACAATTGGCCCAAACGAGTCATTTCACCTCATTATTCGTATTATGTGCACATAAACTCAAGAATATAGATCACAGCAAAATGAATCTTATCATGGATGTACCCATCTTTAACTTAGATCTAACTCTTTTTTGATAAAATGAAAAATTAATTAATGTATGCTCAATATACAAAAAATTTGAACATTTACCATGTAAAATGAGAGTGAAGAAAAAAAGGGAGGAGAAAATACATTCTTTTTAGTATCATAGTAATTTTCACTAACTAGTGAAAGAGCTATATATAATGTGCACTGTGCTAGACTTGGAACCACCCACTTAATGAGGTTTTAGTTTGAACATAGAGGTTAATTCTCATACTTCATAACCTAGTAGGATTAAGAGAAACTTACTAGTGCTCGAAGCCAAACTCAACTTGGTTTTGATGATCGATCGATTTTTTTGTCATAAGTTAAAATGAACTCTTGAATCTATTTGCACTAGTATGTATTTTACCTAAGATTGATTTAAATGCGTATTAAACCTTTATGGTGGATTTTTTATTTTATTTTATTTTATTTTATTTATTTTTTAAGTGGGAAAAGGGATGGGAGTATAATTTTTCATGAGGAAAATAAAACTCATCCTATTTGAATCGAAAAATTTGATATATTAGAAGCTTGCATGAGTCGGTTTAGTTTGAATTTATAATTAATTTAGAATCAAACTAATTTTTTTAGATTCCTAAAATTTGAATCCAAAACTAAATCAATTTCAACTTGAAACGAACCAAAAACATTAGTTTTGGTTGGTTCAATTTTCAAGTTAGTTTAGATCAGGTTGAGTCGATTCGGTTTAGCCTATATCGAGTTCTATAGCATATGTATAAATATATTGTATATTATATTGTATATTATTTAGTTTGGTTAGGTTAGTCTATTTTTATTTGGGTTTATAATATTATATACTACATACTATATAAATATATAATATATCAATATATTAATTATAAATTATATATATCTTTTGGATTGGTTTTGTGTCGGGTTATTTTTAGTTTAGTTCAGTTTAGTTTAATTCTTTTGTCGACTAACTTGAGAACTGAATAAGAAATATCAAGTTGTTGTTAATTTTTTAACCTAAAACTGAACTGATTATGGTATAGATTTGAACCAAAGTGGTTGGATTTATTCAAATTTTTGGTTGTTCGATTTTTTTTGTGCGCTCCTTGTTGACATGGTAATATGATCATCTTGTGGAAGGTCAAGGATAGTTTGAAGCCCTGTTTGGTGCAAAATAGTGAAATGATTATTTTTACACTTTAATTTTATTACCTTAATTATTTGGTATAGTTATTTGAAATAAAATTTTGTTTTATTTTTGGGTTCTTATTTTTATTTTTTTTTATAACCTAGTTGACATGATAATATGACCATCTTATGAAAGGTTAAGAACAGATTGATGCGACGTTTGGTACAAAATAATTGAATGATCCATTTTATTCTTTAATTCTATTATCTTAAATATTTGGTACAATTATTTGAAGTATTATTTTATATTTACTTGATGTGCTACTTTGTTTGAGGAAATAACTATCGTATTGTCTAAATTCCCCTAATATTTGACAAATTGGAATAACATTTAATTAGGAGACTAATTAAATTGTTTTGGTAACTAATAAATTTTGAAAAGAATTACAAACTAAATATTGAAAAAGAAAATTAAGGATCGAAGAAATTCAGTGGTTGTGGATGTGAAGTGTATTGCAAGAGATACAAGGTAAAAGAGACAATGAGCTATGAATTTGAGTATCACTTTTTGGAAGTGGAGAGAAGGATAATAGAAGCAGAGTCATGTTTGAGTGGCAATCGAATTCTTATATATGATCTTTTTTTTTTTAGATTGGGATTGATAATGATGGAAAAGCCTATGACTTTCTTCAACCTTCTCCAAAACATGGATCGATCGATTTATAGATACAAGAGATATATAGACAAAGAAATCTAACCGGAGATTTTGGGTCCTATTTTGATTGGACAAAGCAGGCCAGAACCCACAAAAGAGTCATGTGTGGTTCCCTCTCTGCATTCAATCGTGACATATATAGTGCATTTATGCCCAATTATTTATTCTTTATATCAATACAATCCCATTTTTACTTTCGTTAATATATTTTCTTAAGAGGCTTAATTATTACTTTAGAGAAATGATCATGCCTTGTTGGTAATTACTCATAATAGTAAACTTAGCATATATAGGGCAACATTATGGGGCACATTGGGGCCCCTAAAAACATCAGCTTTCCCATCTAATTGTCAGCCACTTGTGACCTCAACGTTGCTTATGCCACCAAATAAGGACAAACTAGAGCTTATATTGACAAATGGGATGATTAAGATGGCTTCCCGGTTGAGACTTCTGTCGTGCACATTGGGATATATATATGTATTTATGTATATAATATTTGCATCAAAGATGATTTTTAGATAAAATTTTGTATAGATATAGCCTAATCAATTAGTTTAAATACTTTCCGAAAGTGTATTGACTCTTAAAAACAGGAAAGGAGGAGAGAAAAAATGAAACAATTGATCAAAGGGGAATATCAAAGGTCTAAGGTATATGAAAAAAATGATCATTGGAAAGAGTTTTCTTCTTTTGCATGTTGACAGTCTAAGAGAGTTTTAGAGAGACAAGAAAAGCATTAATAATACAGGAGGTTGAGGTGAGAAAGAGGTTTTGAATTTAGTAGGAAGTTAAGGAGTGCAGTTGAGGAGCAACAAAATTTAACAAAATAAAGCAATAGGAATGGGAAAGGTTATCTTGAAGCTTAAGTGGAATAAAAGTTATTGGGTATCAATGTGGTTGAAACTTGTAATTCAAGCATATATATGTTATATTTCTTGAAAACTCCTTTTGGACCCTAAGTTAGTATCTAGTTTTATTTTTTTCCTTTTATTTTTTGTTTTTCAATTATCTCACACAATGCACTTTCGGTCAAATTAAAATATAACCCTGTTGTAATATTTCGATTGAAATTTTGATAGCATATGTACATTTGAATTAAATACAAACAATATCTTAAAATGTGCACATAATATTCACTCTCTATATAATAGAATTTAAGTCAAATTGAATATAGTGCACTTAATTGTTTCTTTAAAATCTCAAATAAATGTTAGACGTTAAAATTTGATCCAATAATTTAGAGTGTTGAGTGTCACAATTGAAAAATGAGGAGTCAACACGTGATTGAGTGCAAGCGTAAATGTCCAAAAGTGTAGTTAACATTTTTGTGTGTGTTGGGGGGTGGAGGGGAGAAATGCTGAGGATTCTCTACATGAATGAAAAGAAACCGAAATTAGTAATGAAGGTATGCTATTAGATCCTGAAAGAGCGGTAAAAATTTGTTTAATGGTTTTGGTTAAAAAGGCGGCAGCCTAGTTTTACATCACAACCTACTGATGGCTTGGATTATCTTACCACTGTTTTAACAGTTAATCACACTATTACTCTACTTTCTTCGTTAGGAATTTTTCTCCTACTAACCTATTTTTTGAGAATACTTTTCCAAATTCAAACACCAGTTTTATCTTAATTACCCTCTTCCATCACTTTCATTTCTTATTCAAATAGGAAAAGAAACCCCCGGCTAAACACCCAAGCAAAAGCGACATGGGCTAATTTTTTGAAAGAGAGATATAGTTATCGCTTACCCATCACCTGTAAATGAATTATTTCCTAAGGAAATTTTTGATGGGAAAGAAGTGGTGGTGGTGGGGGTGGGGGTGGAATGATTCTATTGAAACTATCATGTCTGCTGGTCTAATTAGATGATTAGCTATATATTGACAACAGTGTAACCTATTTGTAGGTAGCATATGGAAGCTTACCTGACATTTACAAATCATATACTCAACTACATGTCACATAAATCAATTACTAGTACTGTTGAAATATTGTAGCCTTTTGTGGGGATGTAAATAAGAGATATACGTAGAGACCGACGTCTTTGCTTACTTTTGAGGTAGATTTTGAGTGCAATAGGACAAGGTGACACATGAATTCAAAAATGACCTTCAAGATTATACCGTATAACATCTATAAATTAATACCCGATAAATTACTAATCTTAATCAAAATAAAAGCTTTGATCGGTCTCGACTTGAGACTAATGTGAGAAACTAATAATTCGTTAAATTTATAAGATAATATATTTTAAAAAAGCACATAGGCATCACTTGGTATATAAATTAATTATCTTTTTATATATCAAAATTATATATATACATGACTTAATTAGGGGGCTTTTGTAATACGATTGTTGCTTAGAGTACATATTTTGCAAGACAGGCTTTAATACAGAAGTATCATCTTCAATTTCAGCTTCTTTATCTATTTCATAAACTTGTTTTGATTAAACAGATATGTAAAATAATGACAATTCATAATTTGGTACCTAGTAATATTCATATAACACAAAATTTAATATTTTGGAGAAAGAAAATAAAGAATACTGATAATGTAATCAAGTGATTACAGCTGTGCAAATTGACTCATTCAAACTTATCTTATCTTCTTATCTATATTATTACATTAGTTTTTATCTTTAGGAGCTAACCAATGTAGATAGATATTTGCTCCTATTTTATTGCTTTTAAGTTGTAACTGACTCTTATTCATTGCGTATAAATGAGAAACCACAACCTCGTACATATGTGCAAAGGATTATCACAGAGTTCAGTTTTAAGGTTATTCAAACTTTTTCATGGTATCAGAGCATTCAATTAATTTAATAATTTTTTTATTGATTTTTGTTCATTTATCTTAGCTGAAACTGGATCTTCTTCCTCACTTCTGCTCAACACCATGGTCCATATGCTCACAATCAAACTCAATTCCTCCAACTTTCTGCTGTGGCGTGGTCAATTTCTCCCTTTACTGTCGAGCCAAGGATTGATGGGACATCTTGATGGCTCTAGTACACCTCCAACAGAGATAGCCAAGAACCAGGCTGGTGTAGAGCAACCAAATCCAAACTATCTTCAATGGCGCAACATGGATTAAATGTTACTAAGTTTGATTTATTCCTCTCTCACTGAAGAAGCCATGGCCGAGGTCTTGACATTGGAGATCTGTCATGTAGCTTAGACTACCCTTGAGGCTGCTTTTTCTAACAAATCAAAGACCAGGGAGATACAACTTCGTGAAGAGCTACAACATCTGTAGCGTGGTGGTCGCAATGTTCCAGAATTCTCACGTGCATTCAAAGGCATTTACGATCAATTGTCAGCAATTGGGTGTTCGGTGGATGATACTGATCGGGTTCATTGGTTTCTTCGAGGGCTTGGGCCTGAATTCACCACTTTTTCAACAACTATTATATCACAAATCTCTTTACCTTCTTTTGTTGATATTGTTCCTAAGGCAATCAGCCATGAACTATTTGTACGGTCCATTTCTGGCCAGTTCTCATCATAGTAAGGTGACTTTTTTTCTTAAAAGTTCTCGAGTCCTTCTCGTGGAGTGCACAAGTTCAAAGGAGGCCAACCCAAAACAGGTTCTCAGGTTAGCTCTACTGCTAAGTCATTTCCTTCTCCTTCGTCTGGTTCTGTTACCTGCCAGTTTTGTGACCGCCTAGGTCACACTGCGAAGAGGTGCTGGACCTACTTGAAGCAGAAGAAGAAACAATCTGCAAATTTGGTTGAGGACTTCTCCACATGCACTGCTCAAGAGCCAAATGTTGATACTTGGTTCACCGACACTGGGGCTACAGCTCACATGTCCTGCGATGCCACTGACTTGGAAAATCCTACTCCTTACTCTGGTACTGATCAGGTGCAAGTAGGAAATGGCCATTCTCTACCTATTTCTCACACAGGATCCATTTCCTCTATTGTCCCTTCAAGCCCTTTATCTCTGAATAATATTTTTGTTGTTCTCGGACTCATACAAAATTTACTTTCCATTAGTCAGCTTACAAAAGACAATAATTGTCAAGTAATTTTTTCTTCTTCTGGCTTTGTTAAACAGGATCTGGAGACAAGGGCAGTGTTGGGGGTCGGTAAATGTGAGAACGGTGACTACATTCTTCATCGTGGCCATTCTGCTCTCTTTTCCACTATTCGATCGAAAGTTACCTGAGCAACAAATCACATTTGGCATGCTCGTTTAGGACACCCAAATTTTCGTCTAATAAAGTCTTTGAATAAGAAAGGGTCTATTTCTCTTAGTGACAAATTGAAGGATCATGATTCTGCTTTATAGATTGGATGAAGCCTTAGCAAAAGTCATCGACTACCTTTTATTATTAATACAGATCATTGTTCTTTTGTTCTTGGCCGCATTCACTATGACCTTTGGGGCCCCTCTCCTGTTGCTTCTTCTTTTGGTTTTCGATATTCTGTTGTGTGCATTGATGATTGTACTCGTTATAGTTAGATTTATCCTCTAAAACTAAAATCTGAATTTTTTGACAATTTTATCCAATTCCAGAAATTAGTAGAGACTCAATTCTCTAGACCTATTAAATCTTTTTAGTGTGATGGTGCAACTGAGTTTAATGATAATCGTGAGTTTTTCACCAGTCGTTTTCAACAACACCTACTCAATTGTGGTATTTTGCAACGAATTTCCTGTCCTTATACCCCGAGACAAAATGGTATAACGAAATGTAAGCATCGCCATATTACTCAAAAAGGTCTCACTCTGCTATTCCATGCTAGTGCACCTTTTATCTTCTGGGTTGAAGCATTCACCACGGTATGTTTTCTCATTAATCAACTCCCTTCATTAACTCTTGCCAACAGAACACCGTATGAACTTTTACATGGTAAACCCCTTGATTATTCCATGCTTCGCACTTTTGGTTGTTTATGCTTTCCTTACTTACATGATTATTCCCCTCACAAGTTATCACCCCGTTCTGCTCCATGTGTGTTTTTGGGCTACAACACTAAACATAAGGGTTTTTCTTTGTCTAAATCGATCAACTCATCGTTTATATATCTCTTGACATGTTCAATTTTATGAATCAATCTCCCCTTATGTTGATCGGTTACATCATATTACTAATATTCTTAGTGAGTATGTTGCTTGTATAGAAAATTTTATTGATTCCCCTGCTGTTGAGGCAGCAAAATCTACCCCTATGTTACATGGATGCTGTGATGCTTCTCCACCTATCCTCTTCTCACCACAACTACCCCTTGCAGATTTGAGTTATCACTCTCCTACTCCAATTCCCTCACCCGTTGATGAGTCTATTACCTTTCCTGTGTCTACCACTAGGTCCCTTGTTCCTACTCATCTGATGGTCACTAGACGTAAAGTTGGGATTTTTAAGCCTAAGCAATTACATGCTCTTACCAGTGTTCCTTTCTCTCTAGTGACTTAGGCACTTCTAGCAACAAAGGACCCATGAGGTTTTAAGTCAGCTGCTAAACACCCTGAATGGCTTGCTGCTATGGATGCAGAGGTTGATGCCTTACACCGCAATCATACTTGGCGATTAGTTCCTCGGCCATCCGGTCATAATGTGGTTGGTTGTCGTTGGATATTTAAGACGAAGCTGAATTATGATGGCTCTATTGAACGTCATAAAGCTCATCTGGTTGCACAAGGTTTCTCCCAGGTACAAGGCCTAGATTTTGAAGACACTTTCAGTCCTGTTGTTCGTGTAGCCACTGTTCAGATTATTATTTCTCTGGCAGCTACTTCCGGATGGAAATTACATCAGCTTGACGTCAAAAATGCCTTTTTGCATGGGTATCTTACTGAAGAGGTATACATGGAACAACCTCTAGGTTATATTGATCCACATTCTCCTACTCATGTGTGTCATCTACAACGTGCATTATATGGCCTAAAGCACGCGCCTCGAGCATGGTTCCACCCCTTTAGCTCTTTTCTTGGCAAGCTTGGTTTTCATTGTAGCAAGGCTGATTCCTCTTTGTTTGTCCATCATTCCAAGTTTGGGATCATCTATCTTTTGTTATATGTTGATGATATGGTCATCACAGGCAACAATTCTTCGTTAATTGCTGCTCTCTTAACTAAATTAGCGGAGGAGTTCTCCATGAAGAATCTTGGTGATCTTCATTACTTTCTTGGCATTGAGGTGCAACACAATAATGATGGTTCGTTTCTTAGTCAGGCTAAGTATGCACTGGACCTTCTAGAATGAGCAAAGCTCATGGATTCTAAACCGATTTCTTCTCCTTTTGTGCTTGGCCATCATCTTGATGCTACTGGAGAAGCCTTTCTCGATCAACTCGTTTTCGTTCTCTTGCTAGTGCTTTGCAATATTTGACCATTACACAACCAGATTTAGCATACAGTGTCAACTCCATATGTCAATTCATGCATGTTCCTACTGTTGCTCATTTTTGTGCTCTTAAGCGTATTCTTTGATATGTAAAGGGTACATATCACTACAGTTTACAAGTGTCTACGAACCCTTCGCTTGACTTATTAGGTTATTCTGATACTGATTGGGCAGGTTGTCCTAATACACGCTGCTCTACTTCTGGTTATGCCATTTATTTTGGCAATAATTTAGTTTCTTGGTGTTCTAAGAAACAGACCACGGTGGCTCGTTCTAGCTATGAAGCTGAGTATCTTGCTTTGGCAATTACTGCTCCTGAAGTTCTTTGGATGGTTCAATTGCTTTGTGATCTCCACATTTCTCTTCCCTCTGCACCAAAGATACTTTGTGACAATCAAAGTGCAATTTTCATGTCAGGGAATCCGGTTACCAAGCCTCGTACCAAACACATTGCAATTGATTATCAGTTTGTTCGTGAGTTGGTACAACAAGGAGCTCTTCATGTCCAGTACATTCGCACTGATCTACAAATAGCTGATGTTTTCACTAAAGGTGTTGCAAAACCGAAGTTTAGTCTCTTTCGTAGCAAGCTTCATGTGTTTCTAGCCACACTTTACTTGAGGGGGGTGATAATGTAATCACGTGATTACAGCTGTGCAGATCGACTCATTCAAACTTATCTTATCTTCTTATCTTTATTATTGTTACATTAGTTTTTATCTTTAGGAGCTAACCAATGTAGATAGATATTTGCTCTTATTTTATTGCTTTTAAGTTGTAACTGACTCTTACTCATTGCGTATAAATGAGAAACCACAACCTCGTACAGATGTGCAGAGGATTATCACAGAGTTTAGTCTTAAGGTTATTCAAACCTTTTCAAATACATTAATAAATTAATTTTTTAATTAATGTATAAATTAATAGTTATAAATTTATCGATTAAATAATATCAAGATTAATTAATAAATTTTCATAGTCCAAATTGTATTAATTTATAGAGGTTTAACGGTAGTTAATTGGTATAATGGATATATATATATAATTTTGGTAATCAAGGGTCTCTGAGTAAGGTTGCATATACCTCAATTAATCCTTGTGATCCTGAAGTCAGTAACTGAGTGAACCTTTCAATAACTCTGAAAAAACTCGAACTAATGATCATTGAAGAGTAAACTTAAAATTTTATCAATTGAGTTAATAAATGTAATTAGAAGCTAATTATAGAGCCTAGCTGCGGCAAGAAATCTAGTTGTAGCAAGAAGAGAAAGGAAAACCTATGCAGATCTGAGATCATGTGGCTGTTATTACTCAATCATATTAAACATGCCCTCATACTCTTAGCAAAGACTAGTCATGCATAAATATATTTATCCAAAAGCATTGCAAGATAACATTATCCAACCCTAGATTGTAATAGGAGTTACCTAGAGAAGTGTTTGGTTATCCTTCGCTTTATTTGTTTTGAAGCTTTTGGATAATTCGATTCCTTAATTTAATCAAAGATAAAATGAAGTCCATTTTACATATCCTTAATCGTAATTTCTCTTAGCTAGTTATCCAAAAGCTGATGGAAAGCTTGCTTATATTGGATTTGTAATATTTTGGAAAGACACATCCGTAGGCCAGTATTCAAAATGGCAAAACCCAAAAGACAAGAAATGCGCGAAAAGCCAAAGAGTGGAAAGACACAGAAAAGTAGATAAAACATTCATACTCATCAATGGGGTACATATCAAGTGCATACCAGCAAAAGAGGTAGATGGTGTTCGTCATAAGTTTCAACCAAAGAGCTGGATCTCTCTCTCTCTCGCTCTCGCTCTCTCTCTCTCTCTCTCTCTCTCTCTCTCTCAAATGTTATTTCCCAATTCTTACCATAATTAGACCTTTTAAATGTTAATTGTCCTTCCATACACAGCACAAAAGCATTTAACTACTTGTAATCAATAAAAATCACAGCTCTCTTTTTGTATCAAAAATCCAAATCTTGAAAGCAAGCTGTAGCCCACAAGAGGTGGAAAGTCTCGCATCAACTCTCCCACAGATGAAGCCACCAATATTAGAGCCACGTGATGTCTCTGAAAGTTCAAGCATCATCTCAGCCGCCTCAGAGGCTCCACCGCCGCCTCCTCCGGCGTGCCGTAACTCGTCAATGGAGAGCCAAAGTGAGGATAAACAAATAGAAGTAGAATCAGCGGATGGTCAAAACCAACCCCAAAATGTCGAGAAATCCCATCGTCATCATCTCGTGTTGGATCTAAGCCTCTCTAGCAAGGATTTGGATTTGGACAAATATCAACAAGGGTCGAAGCCAGAACTCAACCTCATCGAGTGCTTCAACATGGGTTCCTCTTCGAATCCTCCTCGTGATGAAACGGAGCCACGTGTCTTTTCTTGCAACTACTGTCAGAGAAAATTCTACAGCTCACAGGCACTGGGAGGCCACCAAAATGCACACAAACGAGAGAGGACCCTAGCAAAAAGGGGACCGAAGATTGGACCACCAGACCGGTACTCTAGCATTGCCTCTCTTCCTCTGCATGGCTCCTCCCACAGAACTATAGGCATTCAAATTCACTCCTTGATCCACAAACCTGGTTACTCATCACCATCCAATTCTATTAGTAATCTTGTTTCGTCTAGAAAGCCTATTCATCAACATCCGGCGATCGGACGACTTACACCCGAGAATTTTCACGCGGTTGGATCCGCTGCTTCCGGTGGTGGTGCTGCCAGATTTGACGCTGTTCGGAAGTTTTCTGCGGTGGGGGGAGGTGACGGAATTGGAGGGTACAGATGGGAAAGTGGCAGTGCTTTCAAGACCAAACAAGATGAGTTGCAGAAGCTAGACTTGTCTCTGAAGCTCTAATTAGTTCTTCTGACATCCTTCAATTTCATTTTCCCATTTTTTTCCTGCCTTTTTTCGACTTTACTTTTTTTCCCCCTTAGTTTTTTTTTTTTTTTTGGTCACAGAGAACTTAATCATCAGTTATTTTATTTTGGCATTCTTCACTTCGAAAGTAATCAAATTTCTCTATAGGTTGTTTTGGACCTTTAGTTGTTCATTGATTTGAGTGCTTTGGTTTTTATGATGGTATAAACCCCTCTAAATTCACGTTTGGAATATGTTTGGCTGAGAAATTATTGTCCTATCTAGAAGAGAAAGTAACTAGAAGCTAGTTCTCTAAGTTTGGAGCAAATTAAAATCTCTTTGATGATATAAGTTAATTTACTTTATATACATAGTTCAGATGTCTACTATATATATATATATATTAATTAAAATTTACCTCATTGAGCATAGACTAATTCAAATTTTGAAAGATAGGCTTTAAAAGTCAGGATCAAATTTGAGTTTGATCCATGGAAGCAAGGTTGCTCTCCATATATATGTGTAAAAAAGATTCATATAAGCTGTTTACAATTCTGGAAGCTAATGGTTATGTAGATGGTTTGATTCTCAATTCTTGTTAACTAGGTCGAAAATAAGAAACTTTACATGGAGTGTTTAAGGTTTAAATTACTACTCCCCCACTTCTGTTTAGGCTATCTGTTTTGGTCAGAAATAATTAAATATACTTATATTGTTCCCAAATATGTATAAATATAAATATATATGTAACTTACTAACTTAAAAACACACGTATATACATATTACATACACACACATTTTTTTTCAAGATATTTGACTTTTTTTTTAATGGGGTTTTAAAATAACTTTGTTGAATTGAGGGATAGCTCAAACCTTTAGAGGTGCAAGTCCGTCCACCAAGGTTCAAACACTGATCCAATCCGGCAATCTCCCTTTCTAAATTTACCGATATCATAATATGCATTGCATTAAAAAATGGAAAAAAAAAAAACATAGAGAAAGAGAGAGAGAGAGAGTCATGTTGATAAAAGAAGATATAACTTGCTTGTTTCTCAAGAGAAATCATTGGATGGGTGA
>QLOD02000016.1:23803236-23823131 GCA_003260245.2 Sideroxylon spinosum | reverse complement strand
AGAGAGAGAGAGAGAGTCATGTTGATAAAAGAAGATATAACTTGCTTGTTTCTCAAGAGAAATCATTGGATGGGTGATCAGGAAAAAGAACTATTATAATCTATTAGACTAACAACTGCTTAATTATTGTAATTAGATTGTAATATGTAAATGTTGTTAATAATATTGTTTTATTTTCAAATTGGGAAAACAACAAAGTTATAATAAGTTCATATGTAGAATTAAAGTGTGGGATTATGGCCTGTTTGGTTCACGAACTTTCACAAAACAAAATCAATTTTTATCAATTATTTTTTAATATTTTTTAACTTTCTCCACAACACATAAAATTAAATTTTATCAATTTTCTTCATTTTTTTTAATTTTTACTAATTTTCTTTAAGTTTTACCAACTTTCTTTAAATTTCTCTGACTTTTACAAATTTTTACCAAATTCTCAACATCCAACTAATGTAACATATGTCAAAATTTTGTGCAAAGTTGAACACCTTAAAAAAGATTAGAAATATGTCAAATGTGCTTTTCTTTTTAATTTTTTACATTTTATTTTGTTTTATTTTTTCTTAATGTTTTATTTAAAGTGAAATACATTTAAGAGTTGTTTGGATAGTAAGAAAATTAAAAATGTTAGTGTTAAGACATGATAAAATTTAATTAAAAAAATTAATAACTTTTTATAATTTTAATAAAACTTGATAAACCAAACACTTATTTAGTATTATTACTTAGCATTGTATTCTAAGTTACCGACTTTTAATAAAGTGCACAAGTCCTACTATTGGACGGTTGTAATTGTCGCAGTGACGCAATTAGGAGATCCACCAGCAGTTGAAGTAATGGACCATGCAGTGAACGGTCCTGATCAACAAACATGTGGGTGGGGCCCTCTGGATAGCAAGTAGCGATCATCATGTTAAAAGTATGAAAACACAGTGACCTTCACCTCTGCTATCAGTGTCACTTTTCCGACGGAGAAATTTTGGGACGAATCTTTGATTACTCACCAAACAGATCTTTGAAAGTGGGACCCACACAAAATGTGGTCTATGATGTTTACCCACTAATCATTTTTAATCATCCCAGAATCAGAAGGTAATGCAACTGAGATCCTCTAATTAAGAAAGTTAATATCTGATCATGAAAGTATTAGAGAGAGAGAGAGAGAGAGAGAGACTGAGTAGTCTCATGTCAGTCTCTTGTAGTAACTGTGTAATTAATTAACGTAGGGCCAAGAAGAAAAGCAGAAAGGCTGGCTGTTAAAATCTCTCCAGCGTGTTCATACTGCTTGATTGGCTCTGCAATCTATATTTCTTTTTTTTTTTTTTACTATACATACATACATTTATATACATATGGCAGATTGTCCTTTTCCCCTACCACTTTCAATGTGGGTAAGGTTTGTTTGGCTCAAAAAAAACATTTATCAAAAAGAATATTTTATTTTTTCTTTAAATTTTTTTTTCGTCTTATATAATTTTATTAATGAAAATTTAATTTTTTTTAGACACTGTAACTTCTATGTATAGTAATCATATTCATAGAAAATTAAAAAAATAAAAATATTCACATCCGTTTGAATAAAAAAAAGTAGCAAAAATGTTATATTTTTATTTACTTTTTATTATCTTTCATCTAAATGGTTGTAATTTTTTCTTATGAGTTTTATTATCATGCCTAAAAGTTACAAGTTCTAAAAAAAATTATATTTTGGTAAAAAAAAAAAAGTCATAAGATAAAAATAAATTACAAAAAAAAAAAACAAAATGCTTTTTTTTTTTTGTAACTAAATGAAGCTTAAGTCATATATACGGTAAAATTGATTAAATATACAAATATTATTTATATAATAAAATCACTTAAAAATTTGCACTTTGTATAATAAATTAGTAAAAACTAAATAATGAAATCAAATTAAAATTTAATAATAATAATAATTCATATAATTAGTTATAAAATTACAACCACCAGCAATCCTCTTAAATCAAAATAATTTAAAAAATATGCTGATGTTGAATAGAATTACTTTATTTCTTTTGTTTCAAAATTTTTTGAAAATCTCTGAAAATTTCTAAAAGTTATTAACTTTTTATCTTAATGCACAAATTACGAACCTATAATTATCTTACTTTATATCATTTTTTACCATTCCAAACACTATAACACGGGAAAATGTTAGTCGGAGTTTCACAAATCGAAAATTTCTAAATTAACGAGTTCTCACATCAAAACTTTACATGGAGTTGAGTTGTTTGGTAAATACTTGAGAAAAACTGCCAGATGGGGGGGTTTGGCCGAATGCCTTTTTAATAATTTTTTAAAAATTATTAGTTATAAATTTTTGATATGATTGGTAAACAAGTAGCATTTTTTAGTAATTTTTTTTACAATTTTTGGATATTTGGTTAAAAAATTTTTGTAATTTTTGATATTTTTTTAGTAACTTTTGATAAATTTTAAACAACTTTTAGTAACTTTTGACTTGAGAAGTCACTATAGAAAAGTAAAAAAGTAACAAAAATTGATGGTTTATCAAATACTCAAAGCTCAAAAATCGGTAGTTTTTTGCCAAAATTTTGTCACCAAACGCTCTGTGGTATTTATAGATATGATGTGACGCTCGTATTTGTCGCCTCAGGTAGTTGAACTGCATTCTGAGATGGATAATGATGCTAGAACGTAGGCAGAAGTGCAGGTCCTTACTTCTCCATGATCACTATGCTAATCGTGCTAGAAATGGGGACATGAAGATTTGCCATGTGTCTTACGCGCGGATGGGTGCTGCGTGTCTTGGTGATCTCCTCCCTCAGCTATACAATAACAACATTAGTTTTGTATATAAATTAAAAGGTAAAGTATAAAAATTATACCTATAGTTTATTCTCGATATCACTTTAATCCCTCACGTTTCAATTTTAACAGTTAAATCCCTACACTTTCAGGCAAGTTGCAATCCGATTTTTCTGCTAGTTAGCCTTTACATACAACCGTTAAACTGAGAATAAAAAAATAATTTCCTCTACTCTTGTTCTTTATATTATTTTAGTCCCTCGTATTTTAATTGTAACAGTCAAAATCCCTACACTTATGATGTATATTTAAAATGTAGTATATTACATTATTTTTCATAAATAATACAATCTAAAATATATTTATTAAATTATATAAATATTTTAATTTGAAATAAATCTTATTAAATTATTTTTAGTAGCTAATAAAGTTAAATTATATTTAGATATATTTTCTTTTTATTAAATTAAATTATTTTTAATAAATAATATAATTAAATTAATAATATAGTTATATTAACACTTAATTTATTTTAATTAATATGAAATATACATTTTATTAAATTCAAATAATTTTTTTAAAATAATAAAATTAAATATTTTATTAAAAATAATTTATGTAAATAAAATTATATCTCTAAAACACAATATCGGTTTTATTTCAATAAAAAATGATAACAGAAAATAAAATCATAAAATAAAGAACTAAACAAAATAGAAAAACAGTGTCATTATTAAACAGCCTTGAATCGTTATTTTTTGAATTTTTTATCTCTGTAGTTTTTCCTATATATATAATTGTGTATATATGTTCAACTCAAAAGGATATATTTATCTATGTGACTCTTTTGATTCAATTTTGTCAATTGTAACAACTATTAATGAAACCATTGAATCACCCTTTAATAAAAATTTTAATTTTAATAATTTTTAGAAAATTAATCGAATTTAATAAGATATATTCCATAATAATTAAACTATATTATATATTAATTTAATTATATTATTAATTTAACGATATTATTTATGAAAAATAATTTAATTCAATAAAAATAAAACACAATAAATATAATTTAATTATATATTTCACATTATATTATTTCTTAAAAGTATTTTAACAAAACATATTTCAAATATACACAAAAAGTATAGATATTTAACTGTTATAATTAAAAAACAAGGGACTAAAATAATACCGAAGGTAAATTATAAAGGAAATTAAATTTTTTATCCTCAGTCTAATAGTTATAATGGCCAACTAACGGAAGGATTAAATTACTGTTGACCAAAAGTGTAAGGATTTGACTGGTATAATTAAAATGTGTGGGACTAAACTAACACCGAAGATAAATTGTAGGGTTGATTTTTATACTTTATCCTAAATAAAATAATAAATTTAGTTACTAATATATGTAATCTTTGTACAAATTATAAAATAAATAAATAAATAAATAAAATTATATATATATATATATATATATTACTCAATGGAAAAAAAAAGAACTCATAATATTACATGCATTAATAAAACTCATAACAAACAAAATAATGATCCACTCTCATAATTAATTCATCATTTGTTTTTATTTTGCATATTTTATTCATACTTATCACAGTGTTCCATAATACTACTATTTTTTAAAACTTTAAACTATCTCCAATAATTTACTACATGTATGATTAAAATTATAAAAAAAATAAAATAATATAAGCTATATATATGAAGCACTATGTATAATTTGAAAACACAAACAAACAAAACTCAAAATACTAAACTGGCTTCAAATTTATGTGAGAAAAACAATCAAAAGAGGCCAATTAAGAATATAATATAATTCCTATACTTTACAAAAAAATTATAATATTTTTGTTAAAAAGAAAAATTGTATAGAGAAAAAAGATGTAAAAACAAGTAATCGTATGAATAATAGAAAATGTATATAATGAATATTAGAGTTTTATATCAGGGCCGGCCCTTAGACAAAGCCCAAGAGGTCCAAGCTTAAGTCCCTAACAAACTGCCAAAAAAAGGGCCCGCTATTAGTTTCTACAGTTAGAATGAAGAAGGAATCTTTTTTAATCCAAATATATCTATCCGATGCCTTTTAAAGACCTAAAAAAACTTAATTCATTAAATCCAATAACTTTCTATAGGGCCATTTGTTGGCTTACTGGGTAGAATCCCTAAGAAAACCTTTATTCCTTATCCCATTAAATTCACTCACTCATCCCATTTTTCTAACTCACGGTTGTTCCGACAAAAAAAAAAAATGTACTCCATTTCTTCATCCCCAAAATCAAAAACTCTGTTGCAAGCCTTCACTCCTATGGGACCACATTCGCAAACAATAACAGCCTTAGTTTTAGGATTGACCTCGGGTCTCGAAAACCTTGGGGTCGGGCCTATATAATATGATGCTTTTATGATATAAATTGTATACTGTTATTTATCGATTATATTATAAAAACAAAAAAAATTTATAGTATATAATATTATATGTAAAATGAACTACTATAGGGAATAGTGAAATTCTATACTACGTGCTCGATATCTTAATCAATCAAATAATCCAATCACAAAGTAATAAATAGAGAAGGTACAATATTAAGCGAGGAAACTCATATAAGAAAATCCTCAAAAACTTTCACTAAATTAAAACGTGAGTTACAAACTTAACCTCTCAATAGACTCGACTGCTCGACTCTATATTATTGATTTTGCTCAACTCTTCGATTCACCAACCCTTGAATAAATGCCTTCCAAATCCTCGAAGGCACAATATCGATCCTCGGCAACTCTTTTACTAAATCCTCAGCGCTCAAAAACTTGAACTCCTTTGGATCGCAAGACACAAATAGATTAGCTGAGCAATTAAAAGACTTATAAAAATTTTTAGCTCATAACTTGTTGAATATTCTCTTGTATCAAACTTTAAATACGTCCAGTGAATATATATGTTCTTCCCTGGGACAATTAGGGTTTTTGAACATAACCTGGAAAGCGAGATTTTCCACTTCATAGGAGGCTTACTCCCATAGCTTTTTCTTGAACCAGTGCGGTCTTCCTGGATAGCCAATTTACAGAGTACACCTATCGATATTATCCGTAGCTACCTAGATTTAATAGTACATTATAATAGGGGACGCCCGTACTTGTTCAATTTATCTCTTTCAACTAGGATGTCATGAGGCAGTCCTTAAAAAGTCTTAGAATACGTGGGATCGGTGTAGGTCTAAGATAATCCTTTATTCCACAACCCTGGGGCTATTTACAACTAGCCAATTGGAAAATTCCAGACGTACTAGTACTACCTGCAATGTTCATCCAGTGTAATTGATGTTTCGGCTCTGTTCAGCCTGTTTCAGACTTCCACGTTTGTCCAATGTTTTCCTAAGCCCCTTAAACTTCTTCCTAACTCAAGACTCTAGTGTCTTAGCCTATAATTAAAGTCTAAATGTAGCAGGACACTTCGTTTGATCATGGTTTTGCCAATTTACAATATAATCCCTAACAGTCTGCCCCTTTGGTAATTCCATGTCAAAACTCAAAAAAATTTACAACTCAAAGATATACAAAAATTTGACTTATAATGTAAAGTCTAAAGCCTTAGAAAATTCTTTTAGTGATTATTCTGTTCTGCAATAAGATGTTCAAAACTGAAACATAGTTGCTGCACACCTAAACAAAAGATTAAGGCTTTATACGGAAGAAGTGGTTAGCAAATGGATGAAATAGATACGATATATACAATAAAAAATAGTGCATAACAGTCATCTAGCACACACACACACACATATATATATAAATATAACAATCATCCATCATATATATACTAAATAGTATATTAGCTTACATTATATATTAGGCAAAGTAACTTCACATTTTATTCATTCAATTAATAATATTTATTAAGATTTTAAAATTGAGATCTTGTGAATTCAACAACTAGTTATTTATATGATATCCAAAAAGACTGATATATCAAAATAATTGAAATGTCGTTGTAATGTGTAATACTAAGTGAAGTTCCAACTAATTATAATGTGATTGTATTGTGTAATTGAAAAACCTAACTGAATTGGAACTGTTTTATGTGAAAATAGCTAATAAATCTGGTAACCAAGCATAGCCATAATTAATTTGTTTAATGGTTATTCATTAGTTGAGAACAGGAGAAAATTCCCTGAAATGAGGGGTCTTCTTTGAGAAGATCTATTAAAAGTTAAGGACGAGGTTTCTTTGATCTCAAGTCAATCAAGACTAAATTTAGAACGGTGGCCAAGCATGATTGTAGTTTCAAATTTCAAATGGAGAAGATTATAGGAATCAAACCCATGATCAATTTCTCATTATGAGAGCTCCCAAAAACAACACTAACCCACGACATACGTGCATGAACATGCTGCATGTGAATGCGTGCCAATATATATAATTGTTAAGGGGATTTGAAAATGCTAATTAAGGTTAGTGGCTTATGGCCCACCTCAATAATTATACAAATTAAGACCTTAATTAGAATATATATAGAGTTTTATTAATGGGAAACACACATCAAAAACAAATAAATAAATGTTACATAATAACATATCTGGTGTTTTAATGAAGTTTTCATGAGAAAATTGTGAAATATTGTTATATAGTATGTTTTTATTAGTTCTTAATGAGTGCCTGAGATACCTATTAACAAGTGTCATATATGTATATAAATAGGATATAAGTTTGTGTGATTGAATTTGTACAAATTGAGCTCACATGTAGTTCAATGGAAGAACTGATGTACCAAAAGCTTATCTTTCACTCACTCTAGGTTCGAATCTAGGCATGGGCATCCTTTCCCCAAAAAAATAATAAAAAATACAAAAAAATGCTTACCTTCCAAAAAAAAAAAATTTACAAATTTGGTTATGAAAGGTCATTGTTACTTGTTTGTGATGAAGTCTCCTAATTTGTGGTATAACTGAAAGCCATACTTTAGGGGACAACATTGGTGGTTAACACGGCTCTAGGGCTAGGAAACAAACCTATGCAGCTATCCACTATTGATCCAACTACTCAATAGGTGTAGTTTGGTAAGAGAATGGACCACAAATAATATTTTCTAGGAAAGCTATGCTTGGATATATATCCGATTCATTGAGGAAGAAATATAGAAGCCGGGAAGGAAGGGATAACATAAGAGAAGAAAATATCTTGAAAGAACTTAATGTTTGTATTTGTAATTTTGAAGCAGAAAGAGAGAGAAGTAGTTGGGAAAGTGTTCATTTTTTTGGTTGATTTTGCCAAAAAAAGGGGACAAATGAGGAGAATAATTTTCTGTTAATTAGAAATTCAAATTATATTAAAGGGAAAAGAAAATGATAATATATCTAAACTTTAATAAAGAAAGAGAAAATATATAGACGAAAGTGACGAGGGAAATAATTCCCCCCCCCAAAAAAAACCCAAAAGAAGAAGAAAAAATGGGTGTTAAGATTCCACATATGTGCAGTACTTGAAAACATTATTGGTTTTTTGCGAGAGTATCAATAACAACAACTTGTTTTCCCAAATTCATAAAACATGGGCAATGTATTCAATTACTTTTGACCTAGTTAATCGTGTTATTTAAGGAGCCACACATGACATTTCATATGAATTATATTCAAAAAATTCATCATATATAATAAAACTGTTGATCACTACAATATTTTTAGTGTCCAAATCAATACCCAAATAAATGTTTTTTTTGTTTTCTTGGTAATTATGTATAATTTGGATTAGTGGGAGAATATTTACATCATCTTAGGGGCATTACCATGTATCAAAATAATGCTTTAATTAGAAGAAAGGATCTCCCAGTTTGTATATAACTAAATATTTACATTAGAGTATGCATTAACAGGACGTTTAGAGATTCTGATTCTAACTTCATCCCTGATGCTCCTAGTAATGCAGGAAACTAATGAAGTGAGACTTTTGAAGATTCTGGCATTCCGTTCATTCCATAGATGGTATACTAGGGCAGCCCAAGCTAACTTGCAAATTGTGTTGGCTTGACTTTTCGCACTAAACTTGCCCATTACCCATGCAATTTCATCTTTCCAAGGTTGGAGTGATTTAGTAAGAAAACACTTTAGTAATATGGTCTTCCTTAGCTCAGCCGAGAATGAACAAGTGAAGAATAAGTACCCCATGTCTTCATTAGCTTGCCCACAAAGGATACAAGATGGATCAACATTCATTCCCCATGCAATCAACTTGTCTTTGGTGCTGAGTCTCTCCCTTATGGCTAGCCAAAGAATAAAACTATGCCTAGGGATATGATTAGGGAACCACAAAAGATTATGCCAAGTTACCTTTGGAGTGTGTTCCTTAATAGCTTCTCAAGTGGCCATAGCATTATATTCACCTGTTTTAGATAAGGTCCAAAATGAATTGATCAGGTAACTGTGAGTTTGGCAAGTAGCTTGGGAGACTTCCATGAATTTCTTTGAGTTCCCACGTGTTAAGATAAGGCAATTTCAATTGTCCATCGTAGATCACACTAAAGACTTTGGCATCTTGCGTTAGCCCAGCATCATATGCAATTGTAGGGCTATATTTAGGAATAAGGGGGATGCCAATTTGAAAACCATATGGAGATTGTTTCGCCATTTCCCACCTTATATCTAGAAATGCATTTTGCCTCCTCCTTGAGTTTGAGTAGTTTCCTCCAATTCCAAGAGCAGTCCGAAGGTAGTTTAACTTCCCAGAAGCACTTATTTTGGAGGAGGTAATAGTGGCACCATTTGACCCAAAGAGATGGCCTTTTAGAGCATAGTGCCTAGAGGTGTCTTAGCATGGCATCTTTGTTCCATTCAAGAATCCTCCATATGCCTAATCCCCCTTCTTTCTTTGGCAAGCAAACTTCCTCCCATGCTACTTTACTTCCCATTTCCTTAAATCAGCACCTGACCGTAAGTATCTCCGTAGGATTTACTCAATGGCGCTACATACTTTCTTTGGTAGAAGGAAGTGGATGCTCCAATAGATTTGGATCCTAAAAAGGATGGATTTGACAAAGACCAACCTGCCAGCGTATGAGAGGCTGTTTGATGACTAGCTTTGCACTCTCTTGGTGATTTTCCCAATAAGCTCTTTGCAGTCGTCAAACTTCAGTTTGGCGGAGATAAGGGGAACTCCCAAGTACTTGACTGGTAATTCACCCAGCTGAAAGCCCAAAATGAAGCAAAGATGCAGCTTTTCTTGTTGCGTAACTCCTGAAATATACACTTTGCTTTTCCTCTCAATTGGTTTGAGGCCTGAATACTTGTGGAACTCAAAGAGTACTTCCCGAATAAGTTGGAAAGAAGGCACATCCGGAGTGCATAGAATGAACTAGTCATCCGCAAAACATATATGGTTAATTAGCAGAGCACAGCATTTGGGGTGATAGGAGAATACATTTTCTTCCATTGATTTGTAATTCACCAATTAACCCAATTTTCGTTGTGGAGGACTATTGCTATTGGTGCATGTCTACCACGTCCAGACGGATCTTGAATAATCTTGTTAATCAAAGTTAATTATAGTATATTCATAGAACTTAAATAACTAAATATGACTTCTGTCAAAAGAAAATATATCGTTATTGCTGCACAAAATTATCTTTCAAGCTAGCAATCACACAAGAATTAAGCCTCTATTTGGCAACAACTGGATAAGTAAGCTTCTTTTTTTTGTTTATTTTTTTTTTCTTGTTATATGACTGTTTTTAAACAAATTTTGATGATTATTTTTGGATTGTTTTAGGCTTATGTTATTCACATTTATCAAATAATTATAGAACAAAATAAACTTTAACATAAGAGAACCTATGTACAGATGAAAAAGAAAATTATTTTTTTGTTCCGTACCTCGACTTCTGTTCGAAATAAGTTTGTTTTTTTTTTTTTCCTCAATTTTTGTAAAAGCTAGAAGGCAATGCATTATGTTAAATGGGGGAAAGAAAAAACATAAGTGTTTAGGTAGGTTGAATTTTCTTTAGTCTGAGTGTGACTGCTCTTGAGATTGTGTATAATATGTCAAATATAGTAATTTGTACTCCTATTAAAAATTTATCTGCTAAAAAAAAAAAAATTAAAATTTACAATGCACATATTGAGTACGTTTGGCTGGTAAAACCTCTGGACTTGAGTTACTAGCTAGACCCACCACCATGGTCTAAAATGTCCTAAATCCTTCCCCTTAATTTTCTACCCTAATGTGATGACAAAATGCATGGAATGGTAGGCTTTTACCACAGCAACGCACTTGCATATTTTTATGCTTTTTTTTTTTCTGTTTTTTTGTTTTTGGATATGCCAGGTTTTTCATTTCCCCCTCTGCTTCGAACCTTTAGTTCTGAGGTTAATTTTGTGTTTACAATCAAGGATTTTCACCTCATTTCCAGTAGTTTGAACTCATTCTAGCTCTGAGGAAAGGAACTACACACGACTTTAAATCAAGAATCAAGAATAATTGAAGGCGAAAACAAAAATCCCAAACCAGCTAGTGTCCAAGAAACGAAGGAAATGCATTCCATTTTTCTAAATGGATTGGTTTTTGGGCAACTCAGTCCATTTACATTCCAAATTAAATTATCATGCTGAGCTAAAACCAAACTTGGCCTAAAATTATTCAATTTTGAGTTTCCAACCCCTCCGAAATGACAAGTCAATTATCAAAAACCCACATAATTAACAACTTGGCTAGCAATTGTCAAATAATTGGAACAAAAGGGTTGGATTACAGGGGTTTGAAATGTAAATGATACTTCAACGACTGAAGTATTATATATTAACGAACTTAATTTTCTCAAAATAATTTAAATATCTTGATCCAACTTAATTTTTTCTAAATAATTTAGTGGTCTTGATCTTCAAATGACATGACAAGATGTTAATATGCAGTACCTGGGACGGAACGTACAGTAACTCACCCAAACTAGTCTAGTCCAAATTTTATTTATTTTTTAGTTCAATTTTTTTTTTTATAAATTTAGTCCACCTTAATTTTTTATAATCCATCCAACTTTGATTTTAAATCTTTTTATTTAGTTTTAATTTTTCCTACTAAACACTCCCTAACTATCTACACTGATATGCTAATTTTCTATTCTGGATCAAATATTTGTGACGTAAAAAAAGATAATAACAGACTTCTTATATTTGATTGGTCTATATTTGAAAGTAACCAGTCCGATCTAATATCCAGACTTGGCCAGTAAAAATCTAAACTCGTCGAGTCACAAATCACAACTTCTAAATTATTAGATCGGATCTAGTTCATTAGTTGAAGGACCTCTCTTCCCTACAATTTAGGAGGTGTTATGTTGGCCAAAGCCAACCAAACTCACTAATTTTTATTAATTTTTTATATTTTTTTTAATTAGATTTCGTCACACATTAATTTTATTCTAAATTTTTATACTCTTATTATATTTTTTTGGCTAACTTTCACCAACCGAACGCTGTTTTTAGCCTTTCTTCTATCTCGATCACCAAATGCCACCTCGACCATGATGTGATCGGGACTTTTCTGAACTTCGTAGCACATGAACTAGCTCGCTCAAATCAATAATAAACTTATCCTTGAATTCATATTTTCAAACCTTACAGGATTTACGCAAGTAAATGCATCAGACCCGAGGCGAACTCATTATAGAATTAAGGAAGTAATAACAGCAAGCACTGTAGAGAAAAAAGTTTGCGTCCAAATTAAGTAGTTCTTTAGAAACCTTCAGAATCAAATTTAGTGAACCAACAGGGATTAATGGTAGGTGGGCTGATCGTTTCAATCAAGTAAAAGTTAGGCAGAAAAATTCAGCATATGCTTTCCTCCACTCTTTTTAACTCTCTTCTTTCAATATAATTTGCATACAAATATTCCTTTAGTTTATATGCTTCAAAAATCTCTTAAGTGTGACAGAGGAGGCCCATTTACCAAAAGATATTCGCCTCTATATATATATAGTAATTTCTCAGCACTTTCTGTGGGTAGAATCAAGAAGCCAACTTATTATCAACAAAAGATGAGTATTGCTTCACATACATAGTTAATTTGGAGTTGCTTATCCAAAAACCAGTTCGGTAACCTCGTCTACAACCTTATGGATAAAGCAGGTATAAAAGGATCTTTTCCCATGAAAGAGGGGTCACATATACACCTGCAAATGAAGTTAAACAAAACTTAAGCTTTGAAAGGATTAATTCCTGGCATGCACCCACAATTAAGCAAAAGTACTATTTCTCATTATCCTCATCGATCGAGCTAATTCATTTAGGTGTTGTTTGGCATATGTTAAATTCATTAAAACTTACAAAAAAGTTACAAACTTTTTTTAATTTTCTTTAATCAAAGTTTTTCACGTATTTTTTTATATCAATTTTTTCATTTTTTTGACATCGAAACACCACCTTAATAACTTGGGTAAGAAAATAAATGTATCTGTTGAGTCTTGCTATATGAAAATTAAGCTGTCTCATTTATGTTAATTTAAGATTGTAGATGATTATTGTGACTAGTTAACAATCTAACATATGTAAAAATTTCAAATTTAAATTTTACTATCATAAAATGTAATGATCATAACAATAATAATAATAATAATCATTTGTGATTACCTCTTACATAAAATCAGTCTGACTACACATAAGAAACCTGTCGAATGAAAATAAATTCACATAAATAATAAAATTTGACCTTAGTTGATGGCTAACACTCAAAGTTCTATTGGCAAAATTAGGCTAGCAACTGGATAGTGAATTAGTGGGATCTAAATTCCTTTAATTGTGCCCTTATTTGTGTCCAGAGTTATCAAGCAATAATAATTAATAAGAAAACTGTATACATAGCTAAAGACTAAATCCTGTGGTTTCATGTATTATGAAAGGAATTTAGAGAGGATTCCGGAAGCTGAGAGAGGAAACATAAAACTATTACAAGGATTTGATGTGATAGAATACCAGAAGCTGAGAGAAACATGAAAATTCAAAAGAGAAGTAATAACTATAAAAATTTAGAGAAATACTACGTTTTCAATAACTTTTTTTTAATATTTTTTGCAACATTATAAAATGATATTGTTTCGGAGCAAAAAAAAAAACCCTACTAATGGCGTTCGTTCAATTGCCTATATATATATATATATATATATATATAACTATGCAAAAATATTACTCTGATTAAAAATGCAAAAATTTATAAATATTCATCTGTTTCACTCCTGACTAACACTAACTAGATGTAATTTATTGATAGTTAAATATTAGTATTTCCATAGCTTTAACACAAACTAAAAACAGTAGAAATGTAATTTTTTGGTTTAAAACAACATTGTTTTCGAATGCTATAAAAAATATTGGAACAAATTGTTGTAAACGTAACATTTCTAAAAAATTTACTAACCAGAATAATTATACTAATCAATGCATGTGCTTGCTCTGTTGGTAGAGACAGGTTCAGAATTTAATGATAAAGGGACAAAGTTGAAAAATTATTGACAACAAACTATTAGGAGTTTTAGATAAAGTTAAAAAAAAGAAAAAGAAAAAAAAAATCAGGGATAAATTTTAAGGGATAATCAATTTCTTGCTAAAACTACATTTGACCTTCAAAATATTTTCAGAGTTTGGGAAGTGGCTGCCACTAGATCCATCCCTGCCTGCAGCTGGTCAAGCAACAACCTCAGTGGGGACGAACATTGAACAAATCCTAGCTACTAACTAGTTAGAAGGGAAGTTCTCACATAAATTAAGCTAAATCACATTCACCAAAGCAATAAATGAATTTCTAAAATAATCATTTAATTTGATCTCCAATATCCATTTCAAGTGTCAAGACTCATGAGCAAATATATATAGTCATTGTTCCAGATTAGGCTGCAGTCCAAGAATGAAACTTGCTAGCTAGCTAGGAGAAATTTCATGTGATTTCAATTCCATTACATTATATATAAATAAATTTACAGGAATATCCAGCTGATGATCTTTAATATTATAGCAGCCTAATCTCTAATAGAACTTAAAATTACATCACACTCTGGATACCTATACTATTATGGGTTTCAGATTGCTGGAGTGGCAAAATCCTGCAGTAGATCAATCAAAGGTTCTGATTAGTTGACGTGACTTTTCATATTTTTTGTTAAATTGTGTTCTACTCAGATTTTGTTTCTTTTTAATTTTTATTCGAAATTAATTTTATTTCATTAAATTAAAACCATTAGATTAAATACAATTAAATCAGGACTGCAGCCCCTGCCACTGATGCAATCGAGAACCCATACTATTATATAAATGAAACACTAGAGGTATTTGATAAAGTCTCAAATTTAATGAAGGTTCAAATTTGATGAAGTTTTTTTTTTTTTTTTTTTCCATTAATTCTCCTCAATTTCCACAACCACAAATACTTTTCATCGACATAAAAATAATTTTTTAATAATTACCACTTAATTAAATAAATTTAATTTGCATAGTATTCCTTAAATGTTCTTCTCAACCACAACTAACTTAACATTTTCTTATATTTTCTACATGTTATTTAATTACAAACTATTTACAAAAAGTCATTTAAAACGAATCATCCAATCTATTATAAGTATTTCAATACTTTTTTCTTTTAATTTGTTTGGTAATGTATATAAAATTAAAAATATATTGATTTATTTAGAAAATCACACATATATTATGTGTTGGTAAAGCCTAAATATTAATGAAACTTCAATTTTTATGAAAATTTTGCATTATTCCATTAATACCCCTTAACTTCACACAACTACTAATACTTTTTATAAAAATAAAAAGAATTTTGGGTAAAATATAAAAACTACCTCTACACTTTTCTCTCGGTCTCACTATTTTCAATTACGACAGTCACATTCTTGCACTTTCGATCAAGCAGCAATGTAAGTCTTTCCGTCAGCTGCCCATTAATTACAACTGATAGGACAAGGGTAAAATTGTCCTCTCTCTAAGAAGTTTTTCTCTCTAACTTTTTCACTGTTCTTTATTTTCCTGTGACTTTTCCAGCGCTGTCCAACCCTTTCCAGTGACGTGACCAGATCCTATGCTCACTGGCCTCTCTTCTTCAATATTAGGTGGTTGGGCTTGATTTTTTCATGACTTAGTAGCCACCGTGATTGCTAAAAATCCACCAATTTTCTACCCAACATTCTAGATGATGTGGATGCAACTTCCAGCCATGTTTTGATTGTTTCTGATCATCCCATAATGAGTCTAACACTCTCCTATATGAATATTGTTTGGCCACCTCCTCTTCTTCTTTAGTTGTAACTCAAGTAAACCCTAACTCCATTCACGTTGCTGGTAGGGAAACTAGGGTTCCTCTTGGAATGTTTCATGCCAATTCAAATCAAGATGAAATTCTTTTTTATTTTACTAATTTCAATCGAATTTCTTCAATAATTCATACTAAGGTCGAAGAGATGCTTTCTGTTTTTGATTAATTGACATTGGGAAATAATCTTTAAGCGGCCAGCATTATTCAAGCAAATCGTCGACTGGATTTCTTCCCAAAAAACGCTCTAATCGGCCTCCAAAGCTCCGATCTTCTCCTTCTTGTTTTTCGGTGATTTCAGTGACTCCAACGACCTTTGCTTAGGCAATCAATCTAACTTTTGGTGTTGACATCAACACTGCTATGGTAGCGAACCAACAACCACGTAATTCCTCGACCACCACTCCTTTTTCCCTCAAACCCTAATTTTATGAGAAAAAGACAATTTTACTCTCGCCTTAACTGTTGTAATTATCAGGTAAAAGACAAAAGGACTACCTTACTGCTTAACCAGGAGTGCAGGAATTTGATTGTTGTAAACTAGTGGGATCAAAGTGAGGCCAAGTGCTGAGATGGTTTTTGTACTTTACCCAAAAATATTTTAGTAACTATCACTTAATTAGTAAATTTTTACTTTTGTATTATTTTAGTAAATTTACTTTTTAACCACCCACTACATTTACTTTTTTTTTTATCTTTTTAAATTGTTCCTTAATTATGAATTATTTATTTAAATGCCATTTAAATTTACCTAATATGTTACAAGTAATACAATATTTTTTTATTTAAAGTTCATTTGATAATTTATTTAAAATTATATATATGATTACTTAAAAATATCACACACTTAAACGTATGCATCTACATTTGATATATATATATATGTGTGTGTGTGTGAAGCTACAGCTTTAAACTTGTATACATTAATGATAATCATGATTCACGGTATAAAATTATTTATTACATATGGATAGGAAATAGTTTAGTTTATTAATAGGGCTGTCTAAAAATTTAGGTGTCTTAGGTAAAATGTTTAAGAGGCCTAATTTATTTGATATATGTGAGATAGAAATTTTAAATAAAATTAAAAAATTGTAAGTAATGGATTAACTATGGGATAATTATGATATGTATAGATAGAATTAACGTAGAAAATTTAAAAAAGTTCTTGGGTAGAATTTTAAATAAAATTAAAAAATAATAATTAATACATCAAATATGAAATAATTATGATATATATGTACAAAGTTAAAATAGAAAGTTCAAAGTTTTTATGCGATAGAATTCTTAATAAATTTAAACTCTTGAGAAGGCCCCCTAAAAAGGGGCTTAGTGAACAATTTATCATGGTAAGTTCAAATGATGACATGTATACCTAGAGTTACGGTATGAAGTTCAAAATCTTCTTGATAATATAGAATTTTAAATAAAATTAAAAAAATAATAATTAATACATTAAACATGAGATGATTATGATATTTATAAATAGAGTTAGAGTAAGAAATTAAAAATTCTATTACATGTAATTGGAGAAAAAGTAGTACATTTCATAAATTTATTAAATTTTGATTGATTTAAAATATAATTTAATATTTTATTTTTGATAAAAAAAATTTAAAAATTAGTGCTTTTTTTTTTTTTTTTTTTTTTTTTTTTTTTTTTTTTTTTTTTTTTTTTTTTTTTTGTGAGGCCCTAAATATCCGCTTCAATGGCTTAAGAATTGCCATGGTCCTGCATGTCAATGAATACAAGTCACAGCTAGCATTGCAGCACTAAATTCCTATCATGTAAACGAAATTCATTTCGATCTTTGTTCTTCATATATTCATTCAAAAAGATATCAAAGCAAGGTCATAATTTACACCCTCGCTGGAAAGAGTGAATCCAGCAGCTCATTGTCCAATTCCCTTACCCAAAAAAAAAAAAAAAAAAAAAAAATCCAATCACGCGTACGTATTAAGTAAATCATCAACAAAACTACAAACTTTTAAAAAGCTTTCGTAAATTTTTTACACAACCACTGTTTGCTCTCCATATATATATATATATATATAAGTCACTTCAACATGTTTAATGCATTCTCCTCTTTTATTTTTTTTTATGTATGAGAGTGGGTGGGGAATTTCCGCACAATTAACTTGGAAATTGAATTGCGAAAGGAAAAGGAAGAAAATATGGTAGGAATGTAAAATAAAATAGATAATTTAAATTAATTTATTTTTTGCAAGTTTAGATAGAAAATGGAAACTAAAATAGATAAGTATTTGTTAAAATAAATTATTTTTTATTTAATTAAACATAAAAATTATAAAATTAATAATTTTATAATTCAATCCTTTTTCCCCTCTTTCACAATTCCCAGTTCCAAATATGGCGTTTGTCTCATTGGATGTATTCCGGGTTTTTTAGTTGCTTCCACAAGTCCAATGTTCACCTTGATTGTGATGCTTCTCTTATTCAACACGATGTCCTTTAGAGCCTCCTAGAGTTGTGTTGGTACAAAAATAATCAGGTACACGTGGCAACATCTCGAATATATACATGCCAAGCAAGGAGATGCTCAGCGTTGGGTTCGTTAAGTCCTGAACACTCTAATTGGATCCCATGACAGGAGTAATGAATGCTAGCTAATCATGGCTATGAATGTAATAAAGTAATAATAAATTCAATTCATTTATTACATTTATACTAATTTAATTAATTCTTTATTTACAAGTAATGTTGTGATATTTGGATATTTCTTATTATCATATTAGGCCATGTTATCTTGAATATTTGTCATGCCTTGTCCCAAGTGACGAGTATTAAATGTAAAATGAATTACTTTATACATATATATATATATATATATATGAAGATTATAACAACATTATTTTTTCACCTATGCACTCAATTATATAGGCGTTCTATCTTACTATAAATACAATACTTAGTCCAAAAAATCAAATATATTTACTATTACCAACTGAACGCTTGTAATTTACTCATTGTTCTGTCAAACCTATATTGACTTAACCGTTGAAGGATTTTTGGCTGGGGGCTCCCTCTGGCCAAATTTTATCCAACGTCTCTTTGTTTTTTCAAGCTTTTTTAGGCAATTTCAATTGATGTAGTAGCTATGTGTGGAGGAAATGTTTTTATCCCCGCACTAGTTGTAAATCTAATCTCATTTTTACTTTCAAAAGGACATTATGATTTGAGAAATTGAGAGGACCCAGCTCAAGAATCTTTTCAAATCTCACACCCTAAGCTTTCAGTGACAATTGAAAATATTGCGGAAGACTTGATGAATAAGAGGGAGAACAAATGGAACTTTGAAGACTTGATTAACATAAATAAATAAAATTTGTATAATAAAATATGATGCCTTTTAAAAATATTCATCTCCCAAATTAAAATTCAACGGCTAAGAATTATTTTTTCTTTCCTTTAGCGATTCAGATCATTTTTATATTTTTAACTTCCCACTCAATTTTTATTTTAATAGATCCTACTACCATTTATCTCACAAAGTAACTTAAGTATCTTAAATTTCATTATATTTTAAGGATGGAGATCCTATACAAATCAAATAAGGAGTTGAACCTTCCAAACTAAAACACCATAATTTATGTTTACTTTTATGGTATTTATCAAAAATTAATTTGAGAGAAAGGCCAAAACACATTTAATAGCTGCTAGAGCTTAACGTTTTGAAAAAAAATAAAATAAAATTCACGAATTATCATAGTTTTTTTGAGTTATACTTTTTGTCTAAAGCTTCAACTGTATAAAAAACTTTGTTAGGAAAGTTGACAAATCCATAGTCA
>QLOD02000016.1:23779680-23796155 GCA_003260245.2 Sideroxylon spinosum | reverse complement strand
TACATCGCATGAATTTTATGACTATTATAGATATTTATGATTGGCAATTAGTTTGAAAAAAGCACTAAGTATTCTCAAAATCTGAAATTACGTTTCAAATAAAATAAATAAATAAACACACATGACATTTGATCATTTATACTCTCTATAAGATAAAATAATAATATTATATAATAACAATTCAAAAGTTGATTATCTATCACAAAAAAAATAATCTCATCAATATCTTTTTCTTTTTGTTAATTCTCGTGCGTAGTACAAAGTTTGCTATTAATTTAATAGAATAATATAAAAACAAATATGCCAGTCCAGAGTATGAAAAAAGATCGATTAATTTGTAATATATGCGTAATTAAAATATTAAATTTTATTTATTCTATTAAATTTACTTTTGAAAAAATATAACGATATATAATTTTAAAAATATTGTCTTATTCATCAATCAATTCGAACAATAATTTGTATTTTGAAATATAAATAACATTTAAATTAATTTTCATTTAAATACTTTTAAATTAGTTTATTATTTCATATTGATATTTTCATGACATGTATATTTTTTTATAATATATAAAATTGCCAACTTTTGGACATTCTCGTTTTTTGTATATTTATTTTAATACTTTAAATTTTATAAATTTTTATTAATTTTTGTCAAATTTTACTAAGTTTTGTTAACCTTCAAACGAGTCTAACTAGTCAGAATTTTTGAATTATGTCAATCAAATATCAAAAAGTATTCTGATACGATTATATTTTTTCTTTTCTTTTCTTTTCTTTTCTTTTCTTTTTTTACCGCCAACTGCCCCCTCCAAAAAAAAAAAAATGAATAGAAACTTTCTTTGTTCAATAAATGAAGAATTGCTCAATTATAATACTTATAATACATGTGTGAGAAAGTTAGCGGTCAAAAAGCGTCCGATACCGTTATATTTTTATTTTTTTATCCCCAACCCCGCCCCCGCCCCCCCAAATGAATGGAAACTTTCCATATTCAATAAATGAAGAATTGCACAATTATAAAATTTATAATACATGTGTGAGATAGTGATGGAAGAATTGCACAGGTAGTTTTGTCAAAGTTTAAACTTTACAATCACGTCTACTTAAATTTTTGAGGTCATTTTCATCTTAAAAATTTTGAATTAGGGTCATGTGAACATTTTTGGTAAAAAAAAATCCTCGCAGTTGGTTATCAATTTCTCTCTCTCTCTTTTTTTTCTTTTTTTCTTTTTTTTTTTTTTTTTTAATTTCTACCTACGCGTTTAGGAGGTGATATTGCACCAATTTTAGATTAGCGTTGGAAATTAATACCCAATGCGAGATGGATGTTTTCATTGAATAAAAGATTAGATATGAGATAGTATCATGTTTTAATTTTTATATTATATTTAATTACATTTTTATTTTATTATTTTGTATTTTTTGGTAATTAAGTGTAATTTGGATTATATGAGAAAATGTACAAAAGATTTAAAGGGCATACTCTCTTTTACATTGAAATCCAGTCATCCGTTAGTTACAAGCCCCCAACTATTACATAATTATATATTAGTATCTATACATTTGGAATCAAAAGATTGGATCGTCTTCCATCTGACTTCTTCTTTTATAACATGTAAGATTTGGTTGATGGAGTTGTAGATTCCTTCGAAGATTCTGTTATTCCTTTCCTTCCACAAATGATACACCATTGCATTCCAAGCTAGCTTTCTTATGTAATTGAGAAAACTTTTCCTACTGAATTTGCCAATCATCCAACTAACTTCTTCATTCCAGCCATGGTGTGGTTTGGATATTAAGCATAGCTTATATATCTCTTCTTTGAGGGCTATTGAGAAATTGCATTTAAAGAAGAGGTGGGTGAAGGTTTCTTCTTTTTCATTACACAGGCAACAAGTTGCTTCATCCACAATGCCCCATTTGACAAGCTTGTCTTTTGTAATCATCCGGCTCCTCATTGCAAACCACATAATAAACTTATGTCTTGGTATGTTTTTAGAAAACCAAACAATTTTATGCCATTGTACTTTGCCGTGAGTACTTCTTATGTAATTCCATGTGGATGTTGCACTATAAAATCCAGTTCTTGAGGCTAGCCAAGTTATCAGGTTAGAGAGGCTATGGATTGTAATCAGACTGGTTGTTGCATATCTCTTGAAGTTCCCATGAATTAGCATAAGGCCATCTCCATGTGTTGTTATTGATAATAGCTGAGACCTTTTCTGATTTTGTTAAACCAGCATCATAGGCAAAATGTTATCCGTAACTCGGAATAAGCGAGCCTTGTGGATGCCAATTTGAATACCATAATGATGCTTGTTGGCCATTTCCAATCTTATATTTGCCAATACTTATAGCGTAGATTCTAAGGTTCAAGACTTTACGCCAACTCCATAAGCAATCATTCGGAATAAGCATAAACCAGAAGTCTTTTTTTTTATTAGATGAGTTTTGCACCATTGGACCCATAAAGAGTTCATATTAGTGCATAGATGCCATAAATGCCTCATGGTAGCAACTTTATTCCACTCCTCATCTTTTTGAGACCAAGTCCTCCTTCAATAATTGGGCAGCATACATCATTCGACGCCACTTTAGTTGCTGATTTCTTTAAGTCTGCTCCAAATCACAAGAACCTTCTTAGCATTTGTTCCATCTCCTTGCATGCAAATTTAGGAAAAATGAAGTGGAGGGTCCAATATACTTGCATGCCAAAAAGAATGGACTTAATAATTACAAGTCTTACTGCATAGGTGAGACTTCTATTAGCCCAGCTTTCAACTCGATTAAGGATTTTGTCCACTATCTCCTTACAGTCTACCGCCTTTAGTTTTGTTGTGGTGAGTGGTAGTCCCAAATATTTAACTAGAAGAGTACCAAGCTAGAAGTTCAGAATGTTACAAAGCTTCTCCTTCTTTTCTTAAGCAATTCTTGCTATGTAGAGCTTACTTTTCCTTTTATTTGGTAGTAGCCCAGAATACTTATGCTAAGAGAATGTCAAGTATAAGATCCCACGAAACAGAATCAAAAGCCTTCAGCAAATCAATCTTCATAGCACTCCGTGGACTTATATTTTGACGATGATACTTCCTAATAAGCTCTTGCATGAGCAAGATTTGGTCGGATATTGATCTTCCAACAAGAAAGGCAATTTGACTATTGCTAATGACTTGGGGAAGAATAGTTTTGAGTTTATTAGAAATGATCTTAGATATGCACTTATAAGTAGTTGTACAGAGCATGAAATAGGCCTGAAATCAGTGACAGGGTTAGGATTTGGTACCTTAAGAATGAGTGTAATGGCTGTTGCATGATTCCTTTAGGCAATCTGCTTGTGTGAAATGAGGACTGGATTGCTTAAGTAAAATTCTTGCCTACAATGTGCCACATTGACTTGAAGAAGTCAGCTAGATATCCATCAGGCCCTAGTGTTTTATTGCTTGGAAGAGAAAATAGAGTACATATAATTTCCTCTTCTATTACTTCATTTGCCAAACTGCTAGTGGAGAGCTTTGGTAAGACTTGATTCATTACTTCTTCCACTTTTGCCTTTCCATCTAGTGGATAGTTTAAGGAGGTACCCAATAAGCCTTTCTAAAATTCCAGAAAAATGTCTTTGATCTCATCATAGTCTTCATGCCTCACCTGTTGTGCATCCATGATTGAGAGGACTTTATTTCTTGCTCTATGTGACTTTACTTTCTTTTGGAAATAGCTTGTATTTTGATCACTAAGCTTTATCCAATTTTCCCTATCCTTTTGTTCGTAGAATGATTCCTTAGCCTGTGCAAGCTCGTAATGTCTCCTTAAAGCCTCCTTTTCCTCTTGAATGCTGATTAAGTTTCCTTGATCTCTATTGAGTTTGGCTTGTGCAGCTTCAAATGCCATTTTTGCATGCTTCACTTGTTATGAGATGTTACCATAATGCAATTTGTTGAACTTCTTCAATTCAGATTTCAGGTTCTGAGCTTTGAGTGAAGTTTAGACATTGGAGAGCCTTGTACATTTTTCTGCCATATTTCAGTCACTAATGGAGCAAAGTCTTTATGTTGTCCCAGAATTTAAAATATCTAAATAGTTCTTTCCCAGCTTCGAAATTGGCTTTCATAGTAATTAAAAATGGACAGTGGTCTGAAATACCTTGAGGAAGAAAATTAGCCATTGATTCAGTAAACCTGTCAAGCCATGCTCTGTCTAGCTTACGGAAGAAAATATCATGACTCTGTCTAGCTTGCCATAGATAAGATGTTCATTATATTGCCTATTGTTCCATGTGAAGAAATAGCCTGTATAATTTAGGTCAGTCACATTAATGCTCTCAATGCAATTAATCAAGTTTTATGTAGATTTCTTATCTATCTTTCTGTCCCTTTTTTTCTCATCTTCTTGCTTGACTGTGTTAAAGTCACCTGTTAAAAGCCAAGGATCAGTGGGACTAATGCTATTGACATGATTGTTTAATTCCTACCATAACCTTATTCTTTGTATTCTATCATTAAGCCCATAAATCACAGTCAAGTAAAGTAAAACTCTATTGAGATAGCTTTATGTTTGACTTGGCAAAATATGCATTGAGTTGAGTGGGAGAGAAAATCAATGCCTAGAATGGAGGCATCCCAAAGCCAAATGATTTTAGCAATATCATTGCCGTCAAAAAGATCCAAAAGAATCATACTGACTATTTGTAGAATGATGTACCTTCTGATAATTAAAGTTTTTCACCTTCGTCTCTACAATGCCCAAAAGATGTAGTGAGTAGGCATTTATCATAAAATGTTATCCATGATATTATCTATATATATTACATGGAAGGTTGATAAAAGAATCGTAACTAACATAAAATAGATATTAAAATGAAATATTATCTCTTATGCAACCTCATATCTCATAACAAAAATATGCTCTAAAGATTAAGAAAACTTCAGACCGTATTTGGATAAAAAAAAGGAGAAAAAAAAAGATAGTGATTTAAAATTCTTCTCTTACTTAAATTATGATAAAAAAATAAGAGAAAAGACATGAAATTTAGAAAATTAGTTAAAATTATTTAAATTAAAAATTAAAATATTGATAAATACCTTTTATTTTATTATATTTTTCATTTCGTTCACACAATAATATATATTTAAAATTTACATTTATTTTTTCTTATATCTTTTCTTTAATTTTTTTTTTCACGAAAACCTCACTTTAAACCCACCATTACACTTAATTTGAAAACATTTTTTTTTAGAATTGATTTGATTTTAAAATAAAGAATTAATTTGATTTGATTTAATAAATAAAATTTTATGTTTGAAACACATATTTGAATTTAAAAATTGATTTGATTTAAGAGAAATATCAAATTTAATTGTAGTAATGGGAAATAAAAATATAATTTATATAATATATGAGTATCAATTTGTCCATTTATTTAGATAATTTAAGAAAATCTCATCAAATTTTATTATTTATGTTAAATTTCAAATGGTATAAAAACTTTAAAATTTAGGTTATACAAAATGAAACCAAATTTAATTCATAAAATTTTTTATTTTAATTTCAAACTTAAAAAAATTAAGTTGAATACTCACCCAATAAAATTAAATCGTGGTTTGATACGAGAAGCTTTTTTACCAAAATATATATATTTAACAATATACCGAAATAAGTTGGAGTGGAACAATTTACAAAACTAGAATATGTGTCGTTACTAGTACTGACGACACCCATGAATAGTACATTCTCAATAGTGACACTCACCAACCATTATTGTATGCATATGTAAGGTATCGTCAATAGCACATATGTATATGTAGGGTATCGTCAGTAGCACTGACAACACCTCTGCCGATACTCCTATAAATATCGACGACACCGGGTATCGTCGGTGCCATTGACGACACGCATCCTAATTTTGTAAATTATTTCATTTCAACTAATTTTGGTATTTTATTAAATTATTATATATATTTTGGTAATAAGCCGGATAAGAGATCCCGTGCCCTTAAAAATTGGCTTAAATTTCACACGGTCATCTTTCCATCGCCAAATCCACATGAAAAATACTCTTCACGCCGATGCCAGTTAATGACTGTCACAGCCGATGAGATGACAGCCGGCAAATTATTTAAAGGTGGCGCAACATGATTGGGGGTCGCAATCCAGAAGAAACAGAAGCCGCGTGAGAATAGTGTGATCGTCTCTAAAACCGCATGACCGGGGCTACGGAACCACAAGCCTCCCGCCAGTTTGTTCGTTGGGCGTTTCAGTCGAAATATCATCGGCTATAAAAATGCATACAAAGAGGATTCCGAGTTAGTTAAGAAGCCAATTCTCAGCCTCTCCAGAGAGTAGGAATCGAGAGAGAGAGACAGAGTGCGAGATTAAGAGAGAGAGGGAGGCAATTCATCTGTATATGGAAACATGCGTATAAAAAGTGATACAACTGATATTCTCTGTCATTGCCTGTGCTAGTTTTGTCTTTGAAACTCTTTGAAGTGAGAGCGAGTGTAGCTATATAAATACACAAAGAGAGAGAGAGAGAGAGTGTGTGTGTGTGTGTGTGTGATTAAGTGTGCAGAGAAAAATGAGAGACAAGAGTATCAGCTTGGAAGAAATCAGGAACGAGAATATCGATCTGGTGAGTCGTTAATTTCCTTTATATTTCATCAAAGTGAATTTGGATACTATAATCGGATCTGTGTGTACTTGTTCTCATGTTTGTGTTTCATTTATGGGGCGAACCTGTCTCTGCATTGTATTATGTATCAATGGATCTGTTTGGATTTGATTTGATTTGATTTCCTGGATGGTGCTATTCTCTTGCTGGTTTTGTTTGTTTGATTGATTGTTTGTTTCACTGTTAACAATATGTTATTAGAGGTTGATGCACACGTCAATTTTTTTCTTCTTAGTAATTAATATATTTTGATTTTACACATTATGAATATTTACTCAATTTGTCTGTTAATTTTTAATCAACCTATTAATTAAATTTCAAAATTTTTAGTTCTATAACTTTGAGTGGAAAGACAAAAAATAATGGAATAAAAAAACAAAAAAATGTGTATATATATTTAGTTTTTGGGTTACTGTTAGCATTTAAAAAATAAAATAAAAAATAAAAAGAGCTTCACCAAAGTTTAATTAAATTACAAAATTCGTAGTTTATAGCTTCGAGTAGAAAAACAAAAAATAATGGAATAACAAAACAAAAAACGCGTACATTTATTTAGTTTTGGGGTTATTGTTATCATTTAAAAAGAAAAAATGAACTTTACCAAAGAAAAGTTTCACCAATTCCTAGAGTTTTCTTCATGATAATATAGATGATCTTGGCTTTGAACTCTGATATTTTTGTCTTCTATGAACAGAGGCATTTGATTTGTAAAAAAAAAACTTAATTCTGTAAATTTAGTAAGATTAGATCATACAGTTTTCATTATCTATACCATTATATAAAGCAAACACTAGAGTAATAGTGAGATTTAAAATTCATAAAACTTTGGTGAAACATTTTTTTTTTTTCCTAAAATACCTTTAAACTATCTATAACTACCTACAACTTTAATAGTATTGAAAATTAAATTTTTATAACTACTGCATAATTAAGTAATTTTACCCATTTATATTTCTATAACTATCAGCTACTTTTGTAACTATTTGTTTTCCTTAAATGCTCCTTTAACATTAACTAATTATTTACTATTTGACTCACTTTTGTTGATATTTTTATAATTATATTTTAATTAAACTAAAAATTTAGCAAAAATCACATAGATGGTGAGTGCTCACTTGTGCCACTTCTAGAATGTAATGCTTTGAATTCTCCTGAAACGTCGAGCCATGAAACTATGCATGTTTTTAGTTAGAACATGTGTTTTTGACTAATTTAAACACTTATTACATCAAACAATTACTTCTCTATTTAGTAATCATGATAATTATAAGGAGTATTCTGTCGTGTTATTGATTCACAGGAGCGTATACCCGTTGACGAAGTATTTGAACAATTGAAATGCTCAAGAGAGGGACTATCAAGTGAGGAAGGGCTGCAGAGGCTCCAAATCTTTGGCCCAAATAAGCTGGAGGAGAAAGAGGCAAATTTTCTATGTTTATTAAATTCTATCCTGCTTCTTTATTATCATTGTCATAAAAAATAAATAAATAAATAACTGATGTTTTAAAACAATACTACATCAGGACAGTAAGATTCTGAAGTTCTTGGGTTTCATGTGGAATCCCTTGTCATGGGTTATGGAAATTGCTGCCATCATGGCCATTGCTTTGGCAAACGGAGGAGTAATGCTCTCTCACTCCCTCTCTCCCACCCTCTTCCCGCGCGGCGCGTGTTTGTCTTTGTCTGTCTCAAGTTCTAATTTTCATTAGTAAATAACTGCAGGGAAAGCCCCCAGATTGGCAAGATTTTGTCGGTATCACTGTATTGCTTTTGATCAACTCCACCATAAGCTTTATTGAAGAAAATAATGCAGGCAATGCTGCAGCAGCACTTATGGCTGGTCTTGCTCCCAAAACAAAGGTACTACTGGTCCTCTACATAGTTACACCACCATGACCTATGGTCAAATTGACTTACAGCATATGTTTAATAAGGTACTGGGAACATGATGACACTAGTTGAATGTTCATGCTGAATGGTTCAGGTCTTAAGAGATGGAAGATGGAGTGAGCAGGAGGCCGCTATCCTGGTACCAGGTGACATAATCAGCATCAAACTGGGAGATATTGTCCCAGCAGATGCCCGTCTCCTGGAAGGAGACCCCCTCAAAATTGATCAATCTGCCCTCACTGGTGAGTCCTTGCCGGTGACAAAGCACCCAGGTCATGAAATATTCTCAGGTTCCACATGCAAACAAGGTGAGATTGAGGCCGTTGTGATTGCTACTGGAGTGCACACTTTTTTTGGCAAAGCAGCTCACCTTGTGGACAGCACCAACCAAGTAGGCCACTTCCAACAGGTACTATACCATAGCTCGGAAAATGATTTTCCACAAGTGTTTCATGTTTGAATTTGATAAGTTATGACAATGTAGTTTGGCCTCGGAAAACTCAAGAATACACTCAATACGGAAAATAAAGCAATCATATTCCTTAGAAGAAAATTTTGTCACTATGACGTTGCTTGATATATTTGAAAATTCCAAACAATAAAAGGGAATGGGATTATTTTGAACAAACTAAGAAAATATATCATATTGCAAAGTTGCAGCTGCATTACATGCCGAACTAGAAATAGACTAATGGTTCCAGTATTGATATGGGAGCTTTGCCTGCAAAAAGGAAAGTTCCCTTTTTAGCTTTGGCTGGTATCTGCTTTTCTTAACTTCTGTGAATGGTTATGATATCATTAGGTATTGACGGCCATTGGTAATTTCTGTATATGCTCCATCGCGGTGGGGATCGTAATAGAGATAGTGGTGATGTACCCAATTCAGCACCGCAAGTACAGGGATGGTATTGATAATCTGCTGGTTCTTCTCATTGGTGGCATTCCAATTGCCATGCCAACAGTGTTGTCAGTGACAATGGCTATCGGATCCCACCGTCTATCCGAGCAAGGTGCCATCACTAAGAGGATGACAGCTATTGAAGAAATGGCTGGGATGGATGTCCTTTGTAGTGACAAGACTGGAACTCTTACCCTTAACAAGCTTACTGTTGACAAAAACCTGATTGAGGTTGGTAATTTACTAAAGCTTGCCATAGAATACATTATCATTGATCGAAGCCAAAGTTTTAGGATATTTGATAGTGAATGTAAAAGGAGTAAGTACACAAAAACAGTTATAGTAGATAAATAAATAAATAATTTGCAAATATTTTAAAAAGTATAGGTAACACTGGAGCTCTGTTAATTCAGTATTCATGGATGTAAATATGCAGATATTTATAAAGGATGTGGACAAGGAAACTGTAGTTCTACTGGGAGCAAGAGCTTCTAGGGTGGAGAATCAGGATGCTATTGATGCTTGTATTGTTGGAATGCTTGCCGATCCCAAAGAGGTAATGTCAAATAAGGGAAGTACTTGTAGGTGTATTAAGGAAAGCATGCTAAGTGCTAAACAATGAGGTGACATTTTAGCGGACCTAATAGCTGAAATAGCAACTTTTCGGATGCTTGAGCTCAATTCTTTAGGCTACTGAGGTGTTAAAGTATGTGTGTTTTTGTGCTGTAATTATTGATTTGGACTACTTGCACAGAACTACAAAGTTATAACGAATAGGAAAGAGTATAGGTTTTCCACTTAAATTTTCATGTAGAAACGCCATGTCTGAAGCTCCTTTACTTTGATCTTCTATGGTTATGGATTCAGATCAACGCTAGTTTCAGTAAGTGGAGAATAAGGAAAAGGAAAGAGGAAAGAATATTCTACTCAGAATTTGATCACATTTTTAAGCATGCCAGTTCTTATTAGAAGTTATCCACTCAATTTGTTGAAGCCATTTAATCTCAACTTGTCTATCGTTCTTCACGCTGCTAGGTTGCATGTTGCTGTGTGAATGATGTCAAAAAAAAAATATTCATTATAGTGATTTTTCTATACTAACGGTCATTAGTGAAGATAATACATTTGAAAGTCAGATCGAAAGTTCTTTACTCGCTTCCATTAATTGAACTTGTTCATATTTTGTTATACTTTCTTGTGCACAGGCTAGAGCAGGAATCACTGAGGTACATTTTCTGCCCTTTAACCCAGTGGACAAGCGCACGGCCATAACGTATATCGATTCACATGGAAATTGGCATCGAGTTACCAAAGGTGCACCAGAACAGGTAGTTTGTCATTCAGAAAATACTGACAAAATATTTGACTTGTTCTTTTTGTCATTCAGAAAATACTGACAAAATATTTGACTTGTTCTTACTCTCATTTCAATTTATTAATATACTTGTTTGTCTGTTCACCAGATTATTGAGCTCTGTAAACTTAAGGAAGATGTGAGGAAAAGAGTTCATGACATCATTGATAAATTTGCTGATCGTGGTCTTCGTTCCCTTGCCGTCGGTCAACAGGTGAATTTTTCATTTTATAGGTGTTAAAAGAATTAAGTTTTTGTGAGTAACCTGATTTGACACTTTCTTGTGCTTACAGACAGTACCAGAGAAGAACAAGGAGAGCCCAGGAGGGCCGTGGGTGTTTGTGGGTCTCTTGCCTCTTTTTGATCCTCCAAGGCATGACAGCTCAGAGACCATTAAACGTGCCCTCAACCTTGGCGTCAATGTTAAGATGATAACTGGTGATCAGCTAGCCATTGCCAAGGAGACTGGTCGCAGGCTTGGCATGGGGACCAACATGTATCCCTCATCCTCCCTCCTTGGCCAGAGCAAGGACACGACCATCGCTGATCTCCCTGTTGAAGAGCTGATTGAGAAGGCTGACGGCTTTGCTGGTGTCTTCCCTGGTAAGTGGATTGAGTCCTCCTGTCTTATGAGGTTGTATCTGCGGAGTCTTGTTTTCGCAATATACTGATATGATTTGGTGTTCTGCAAAAATATTTATTAAAGGGAAGGATATTGAATTTGATTGGTAAGCTTTTAAATAATTCTGAATAACTTGCCTAAACCTGACTGGAGAAAGCAAAGCATCTCAAAATTCACCTTTTAAGTTTTCCAATGGTAAGAAATGTGTAATGCTTCTTGTTTAGTTTGGACTACTTGGAAACTGCTTGAAGTATTTAGAGGGAAAAAATAAAAATAAAAAACTGACACAGAGGAACAATACAGAGCACAAGTATGAGATTGTGAAGAAGCTACAGGAGCAGAAGCACATCTGTGGGATGACAGGAGATGGCGTCAATGATGCTCCAGCCTTAAAGAAGGCAGATATTGGTATTGCAGTGGCTGATGCAACTGATGCAGCCCGAAGTGCATCTGACATAGTATTGACGGAGCCTGGACTAAGTGTGATTGTAAGCGCTGTCTTGACAAGCAGAGCCATTTTTCAGAGGATGAAGAATTATACCATCTATGCAGTTTCTATCACAATCCGTATCGTTCTGGGTTTCATGCTTATTGCTCTTATTTGGAAATTTGATTTCTCACCTTTCATGGTTCTTGTCATTGCCATTCTTAATGATGGAACCATCATGACCATTTCGAAAGACAAGGTTAAGCCTTCTCCCATGCCTGACTCATGGAAGCTGAAGGAAATCTTTGCCACCGGTGTTGTTCTTGGTGCTTACTTAGCTGTCATGACAGTTGTTTTCTTCTGGGCTGCTCAGCAGTCTGACTTCTTCCCTGTAAGGAAATGCTATTGTAATCTAATCTCGCAGAATTTTTATATGCTTTGAAGTCTGCTACTGGATTTCCAGAATCTTTACGTCCATGGCATTGTTACTCTCCCTGCTCAATAAATGATTTAAATGCTATTTCCACTCATCGATAGCTTACTTTGGCAGAAAAAATTCGGTGTCAGATCGATTAGAAACAATCCCAGAGAGCTTACGGGAGCTCTATACCTTCAAGTAAGCATTGTCAGCCAGGCACTTATCTTTGTAACTCGGTCTCGAAGCTGGTCCTTTGTTGAACGTCCTGGTCTTCTGCTTGTTTCTGCATTTGTAATTGCCCAGCTGGTGAGTTGCATAAATCTTGATTCAAGTTTTGATATCATTATCTTGCATTTTAATTTGTATGGTCACAAAATTTTGATCAATTTTCCTGATTAATTAAGGTGGCCACACTGATTGCTGTCTACGCCAACTGGGGCTTTGCGAGGATACAAGGTATCGGTTGGGGATGGGCTGGCGTCATTTGGCTTTACAGTATCATCTTCTACATACCTCTGGATATTTTCAAGTTCTTGATTCGATATGCATTAAGTGGTAAGGCTTGGGATAATCTACTTCAGAATAAGGTATATCTACCTAACTTTGTTGGAAGGACCTTCGTGGAAAAGTTAGAAATATGTTACCATGTTTCATTGATCTATCTTTACGCATTTTGTATTATTCAGACTGCTTTCACAACCAAAAAGGATTATGGCCGGGGAGAGAGGGAGGCACAATGGGCTCTAGCTCAACGAACATTGCATGGCCTCCAGCCCCCAGATACCTCGGAACTCTTCAACGACAAGCACAGCTACCGTGAGCTGTCTGAAATTGCTGACCAGGCCATGAGACGAGCTGAAGTTGCAAGGTAAAATATTATTGTGAGAAGAGTTGTTTTTCTTTATGCGGTTTCTGTAAAATGGTACTTACTGCTTGGTTAGTTCATCTTTCTTTTTCCTTCCGGGCTGGCTTATTTTGTGCGCATTTCTAATTTTTTTTCAGGCTAAGGGAGCTTCACACCCTTAAAGGACATGTTGAATCAGTAGTGAAGCTCAAGGGACTTGACATCGAGACTATTCAACAGCACTACACAGTTTAAGAGCGCTAGAGGATGACGTACAAAACAGTGATTTGTTGGAATGCATCTGGCAAAAGTTGGAAGAGACCAGGGAGAGAGAATAAGAAATAGGATACCTATCCAAAAAAAGAACAGAAAAAAAAAGAAGAGAATAAGAAATAGGAAGCTATTTTTTATTATCTTTGTTTCTTTTTTGATTTTCGATATGAGGAAAGGGCTGGGAATAATCCAACTCTGAGATTGTTCATAGACAATCCAAGGTTGGAAACTGCACCTCTCTCTCTCTCTCTCTCTCTCGATGGGTACTCGATTTATAGTCATGAATAATAGTCATTAAAGCTTCAAACATCTGGGTCCTCTTGCCCTCTCCCCTATTAATTTTCATTGATTTTTCTCATCCTAAAATATACTGAAAGTGACTATTTCTGGCATTTAGACTAAACTTTTTGCAACTCCCCAAAAATTTGATCATTCTTAGGACGAATGAATTTTCATGATTGAAATTATTCCTTTTTATGACTTTTAATTACCCTTGAATTTTTAAAAAATACACTTGCAATAGAAAAAGGGTAATGCAAGAGTGTTTGGTTATTCCTGTTTAATTACAAGTTAATTAAATAACACAATTGCTGAAACAAAAGCCTTTCCCTATATATTTTCACTTACTACCAAGGTGTCGGTCTGAGGATCTTGAATCTCTCCTAATTCACGCAGCACTAATTAACCAGGAGGACGGTTCTCCTGAGATTGATTTTATTATTAATATACGTACAGCACAGCACAGCACAGCAAATTAATTAATTCCCTAACTTCATTCTTCACTAATGCTAGCTAGACTTGGTTGCCAATTATCAAAAGATGATAGTCTCTTGGGAGACCCCCCTCCTCTCTTCCTTCTTCCATTCTCTGTCCCCTTGCCTGTAAGTCCAACTGTCTCAGAAGAATCCCCCAAGCTGCCCAATTCGTTACTCGAACCAGTTAGTCTGGCTTTGATCTTGAGCACTGTAAACAAGCAAGCAAAGCAACTGCAATCCGAAGAGTAATGACCATCTCTCTCCTTCCCATCTGATTGTTTGAAGCAAGAAGAGTAAGGCATATTTCCAGTACTGGAGTTAATCTTATTCACAAACAAGCAGCAAGTAGAATTTTTTTTGCCTTCTTCTTCGTCCCCTCCATTAATATGACTTTTGATGGCTTGAATTTCACGAATCAGAGAAGGAGAAGAGTACCTGAAAGAGAGCCTCTGGAGCTTCCTAATGGTGCTCACGGGGACAACATAGAATTTCTGACCAGGCATTAGAGTGGTTTCTGGAGAAACAACAGCCCAAGGCTGCTGAAACACATTGGGCTGGGCAACGCAGCATCTGGGGTTCCTGATCAAGATCTCGGATGCAAGAACAGGCCTGTCGTGAAGCTCTATACGCCCCCCTGGATGGACAATCTTCACAACCATGTTCTTGAAGTTATTATTGCAGAGGCAAATTGGTGCCATTACTATATAACCAATCAATACCCCCCTTTCACAGAAATCCAAATGGTTTTTGGATGTCCATTGGGTAGATTAAATATAGATGTATCTCTCTCTCTCTGCCGGTTGCGGAAGATAATATCCATGCCAGGCTGAACATTAGAAACAAACACTTCCTTCTTATTTGAACTCTAGATAGCACCGCAGCAACGATACCATGTCATTGGGGGCGTATGATATGTTGGAATTTTATGCATATTGAGCATATAGTAAATAATTTTATCTTGATAAAATCGAATTAAAACCCAAAAATAAAAATAAAACGTACATGATAAGATCATTTTACAGTAATTTATTTTGTGGGTCTCTATATATTGGGGGACTAGTGAATTAAGGTTTTTAGCTTTTATATCTAATGGTTAGGTTCCATCTGTATGCGAGACACATACAGATAGTTTTTTTCATTCATAATCGATATATAGTTTGTAATAACGAGAAAAATCAAAATCTAATAATGTAAACTTAGATTTTTAAATTCGAAGAAGGAACAATCAAAATTTGAAATAAAGATCATAAAACAAACAAGTCCGTTCTCTATATTTATTTATTATATCAATATTCCTAAATTCACGTGCATAATATATATGTATGCTTACATGATGTATATAATTCATTCACCATGATAGATGCAGTGTGTTGTATGGCATCTAATGTGTGTACAATCTTACGGGGAGATGAGTAGATTCTTACATTGGCATTATTCCAAGCAGAAATTTTTTAGTTTTAGACACAGAAATTCTTTCTGCATAGTGACTTTACATTGACTTGAATTCTCCATCTTGTTATTGTGCTTGTGGGTGGTGTCTAAATTTACCGACGGAAGTCACCGTCAATAACAGAACACACAGTTCCAGGGACTTGAAGCTACAAGTTAAATAGGGATTTTGGAAGAAACTGTGAAAATTTTATCATTTTTTGGCAGTGTCGTATTAGCTGCAGAACTCTACTTGCTACATGTTATACTATGCGGTATGTCCAAAAGGTCACGTTCATACGTCACTGTCTACCTTTCATAGTGGCTGAAACTACCATATGTTCTTTGCAGGTATCATCACCCCTTCCTCCTCATTCCAAAGGAAAATCCAATTCTGCAGGACCTGTAGATGTACCAATCGCAAATTAAATTCTTCCTCCTCAAATTTTTACCCAAAAGGAGGAGACTAACGTCACCCAATAAATGCAAGATCAGAATTTATTGAATTAAAATCTAACGATGCAAACAAGTTCATATATATATTTGACTAAAAGTATGTGAATATACTCGAATCTTACAAGTTCATATATATATTTGATTAAAAATATGTGAATATATTCGAACCTTACGGATCCGAGCTGGCCCCCAAATCCATTTCTAACCCCAAATTCATATCGTCACTATCCAAATTTGATGCATGGAGACAGATTATCAAATTACCTTTGGTGTCCGAATCTGTTTAAATTGGTTCATATGTCACTGCGGCCTATTTTACATTATCCAAGTACGTTTGTGTTATCATTTTCTATTTCTACAGCGAAATACTCTTATTTCTGTACATAATATTACAGCGTCCATTCAAGACCAGCTCTATTAGCTGGCTATCAGCTGGTCATTAA
>QLOD02000016.1:23680265-23692006 GCA_003260245.2 Sideroxylon spinosum | reverse complement strand
AAACATAGCCTTAATAATATGTAGAATATAACTGTCATTCAATAAGCCCAAGTTAATGTTACCTTAAAGTTACGAGAGTATTTGATTGGGTAAAATCAATCAAAATCTATCAAATTATTGTATTTTTTTAATAAAATTTTGTAACATATCACTTTTATATTAAATTTTTATATTTTTAATATAGTTTTTTAGCCAAACTATTTTACTCCAAATACCCTCTAAATTGTTATTATATTATATATTTATTATAAAGTAAAATAAAGGATGAGAATCAGAAGAAAAGATGGGCGTTTAAATGCTTGCAAAACAAAACAAAGACTCACACACCCTTAGTCGGGTGACTGCGCGCCCTCTTGCAAGTGGAAGCAAGAGCTCCGGCATCCACGTGTTTTGGGACAAGGTCATGGACTCACGGGGATTTTTAAGTTATTGTGGACACCCGACTTGTACTTGAATGTCAAAAGCTTATGAATTTTGAGATATTTTTAAAATATGAATTATGAGATGTTCACGTAAAGGCAGAAGCCCTCAGAATTCAAAGGGGCCCGACTCCCCCAACAGTACAATTTTTTTTTTTTTTTTATGTATGGTACAAAATATATTTATAAATATATATGTTTTTAAATGACACCCTAACTCTTTTACTTTAAACCATTTTTTTAGTTAAGCTATTAATACAATATAAGATTTAGATTCTTAAGTTGGGCCATCGATAATCAAACTTAATTAATTAAATATTTGAGTCATAATTTTTGAGTTAGGTCATTAATAAAATATAAAACTTAGATTCTTGAGTTGAACTATTAATAATTTAACTAAATTAATTAAATAATTTTTAAGATAGCCTTTGAGATTACATACTAATAGAAGGCAAAATTTAGAATTCTTCTTCAGTTGGGGTTATTCTCTATTTGCATCAAAGCTCAAGCTTAATCCTATAAATTTCTCTTTCAATAAAGATGAAGTTCAAAACTGACAGGAAAAAATGTTGAATTCTTGATATACATTTTTATTTGACTTTTTTAGTCAATTCATTTAATTTCAAGTCCTCTCAATTAAAGATTGTACTAATTGTTTGTTTATTTTTTTTTCTGTACAACTGTGTTATTGGTGTATAGATAAATATATATCTAATTTATTTGTCTTTTGGTCCCTTCAATTTAATAGGTATTATTTAAAAATGTGTTCTCATGAATTTAAATAATGAATTCTCATGATTGTTTTAACTACGAATGATTACATATCTAACTATTAATTTATATAACTTATTGAAGATCTAAATATACTGTTTAATTCTGATATTATATTTTTGAGATTATGAAAAAAATATTAAAATTCATAAAAATTGACACCCCCTCTATTAAATTCCTGGTTTCGTTCCTATTTGGGAGTTTTGAGTGATCAGTTTTGGGGTGTTCTCATAGGTAGGAGTTTTGTTCCTATTTTTTGAACACCTTGACTCAGGGGGTTTCTGTTGTTTTATAAATTTTGAACAACAATATCCTTGTTAAAATATTGAAATCTAAACTTGACATTTCTTAACAAACCTCTATTAATAAAATATATTTTCTATTCATTTAATAAAAATTTTTATGCAAATAAATTAAATTTATTTTGTTTAATTATTATTATTAAATTAATTACATTATTTTAATAATATTTTTTTATAAAAACTAACTTAATTCAATAAATAAAATATATTAAAAATAATTTAATTATATTATTTATTAAATTTAATTTTTAATTAAATATATTTATATTAATTTAATTAATAAAATTAAATTATTTATGAAAAATATATTCCATATTAAATAAAATAAATTAACTTAAATTAGTTATATTATATTATATTATTTTGTTTATTACATTACATTATATTTTATTATATTATATTTTGTATCTTTAATTAATTAAATTAAATTTATTATTTGTTTTTTTTTTTTTTTTGGTTTAAGTTTTCAATTTTTAGGAAACAAAAAAATAAAAATAAGTTTAACAAATACGTTTTTGTTACTCATTTTCAAAACTCTGTATATAAATTAAAAAAAAAAAGTAACCATTAAAGTTATCAAACGAGACCTCATATTCTTAACTTCATATTATAGCAACCTGAATTTATATTTTTTGAATACTCTATAATTTGGATTTGACTTATTTGGACAAATTTTTTGAATATTTATATATTTTGGATGATTTATAATATGGACAAAATTATTCAGATTAGCATTTTGGATATCATTTTCGAAAGAATTTTTTTGTGTTACTCTTATATATATCATAATATATTATTTTATATGTATAGTGTAATGTTTACCACTAAATAAATAAGTAAGGGTATATATGTCATTATATATATTAATAAATACCTTAGAATCCATTTAAAAATAAACTCCCAAGTACGAGTTCATTATTTTTTTACCCATGTTCTCGAAAACTTTAGAACTCATACTAACACATACCATCTAAATATCTCAGAACTCATATTTTAAAAACAGCTAAAAACCGATGCGTTAAATATTTAAGCACACCCAAAAGATAAGGAGATAATTTGCATAGAAAAATAAATAAAAATTTTAAATAATTCTTCAATAACAATAGGGTGGCAATATTTTCTCCGTTTTATACCTATTTATGTTTTCATGTATATATTAATTATATCCATATAATAGTAGTAGCAATTGTTTGTGTCTAAAAGCACTGAAATATAATTTAGTATGTAAATAACTCAAATTTAACTTTATAAAGTAAACCTATATAAAAAAGTATAAAATAACCTATAAAAATAAAAAAACACTAATTATTATATTATTTAATAAAAAATTACTAAAATAATTTAATAAATATAATTATTATATTATTTAATCTAGTAAATATAAAAGCGGATTAAATAATTTTAATTACTGGATTAAATAATTATATTTAAAATTTTATTACATAATCTCTTTTAATTAGTGATTTTTTTATTTTTATAGGTTATTTTTACACTTTTTTTTTTATATAGGTTTGTTTTATAAATTTAAATTTGAGTTACTTACATGCTAAATTATATTTTTGTGTCTTTAGGCATAAGCAATTACTTGTAATATAATAATTAGTGACTTTTTATTTTTTTAGGTTATTTTTATACTTTTTTTATATATGTTTGTTTTATGGATTTCAATTTAAGTTATTTGCACCCTAAATTATATTTTTGTGCCTTTAGGTTCAGGCAATTGCTAGTATTTAAAATTTTATACCTTAATCCCTTTTCATTAGTGATTTTTTTTTTATTTTTATAGATTATGTTTACACTTTTTTTATATAGGTTTGTTTTATAAATTTAAATTTGAATTATTTACACGCTAAATTATATTTCTGTCCCTTTAGACACATGCAATTGCTAGTATTTAAAATTTTATACCTTGATCTATATTGATTAGTGATTTTTTATTTTTACATGTCATTTTTACATGTTTTTATATAAGTTTTTTTTATGAATTTAAATTTGAGTTATTTACACGCTAAATTATATTTCTACGCCTTCAGGCAAATGCAATTGCTAGTTAATGAATATGATATATATTAATTTAGATAATTAATTCAAATATATTATTTATTAAAAATAATTTTAGTTTAACATAATATTTGAATAAAAATAATTCACTTTAATATAATATAATAAAAATGGATAAAATGTTTACAATAGAAAAAATAGAGTAAAAATACTTTTTTTATTATATTTTTTTTGTTTAAGTTTGTATTTTTTTAAAAACAAAAAATATAAATAAGTTTAATAAATATATTTCTGTTGCTAATTTACAAAAATTTAAAAACACAAATAGAAATTTTATTTAAATGTTTAATTTTGATAAAATTTTAAGGAATATTAAAGTCTAAACATAGAATGAAAATTTAATTAATTTTTTGTATTAGGTATTCATCTATTGTTTATACATAACAAGTATTCAAATATATATATATAAGAAGAGTTCGGGATTATATTTTCATCAATTTTTTGTACTTCTTTTCTTATCAAATTTTACCACATACTTTTATATCAAATCGTTATATTTTTACTATATTTTTTATCAATTTTTTTCCAACCAAATACCCCAATATACAAACATATATTATATATATTAAATTTGAATTCCGAAAAATCCTACGAGTCCCACGCAACAACAGCCCAGGCCAGCTACCATCTCTCTCTCTCTTTCTTTCTTTCCTTTTTTCTCTCCTCTCTCTCTCAGCTCGCCCTCCAATCCCTCTTGAGGTGACACGCATATGAAAGTACCATCAAGGGACCTAATTTATTATATAGATATACATATAATCAATCTTATCAATTTAAATTTAAAATTAAAATTTAGAAAAAAAATCACTCTATAAAGACTAATTTTATTCAAATATTTGTAAAAATAAAGAAAATAGAATGATGAATACAAATTTTTAATTAGTTTTGTAAATATAACTCAAATAAAAAATTATTATTATTAATCATATACCTATATAATAAAATAGGATGATTTTTGAAAAATGTTTCTCTTAAAAATCAAGATTTAATAGCTGGACTAATTTTTATTTTTTAATGAACGGTTAAAATCTTTTACAAACCAAAGTTTTCCTCAAAAAACTTTTATTTCTTTGTCCTACATCTCCAAAACACTCTAACTTTACTTTTTCTTTTACCTGTAAAAGATTATGATATATAATTTTAATAAATGTAAAAAAACTCATGGGTTCTAAAAGGGGATCCAAATTCTTCGGTTCCGAAAAAGACTTCACTTGCTCATAGATTCTAAAAGATGATCCACTTGCTTAAAAATTTAATATAATTTTTAAATTTATATATTTCAATTATATTAGTAAATAAATTAAAATAACAAATATAAAATGGAATTAAATTAAGAAACACAAGTAAAAAAAAGTTTAAATAATAATTAGATTATTTTTCTTGTAACAATTTTTAGTATTTTTAAATTTTAAAAATAGAAAAACTACCAAGTATTAATTAGGCTCGAGATAGTTATTTTTAAAATTTTAAAAATATTAAAAATTTTTATAAGCAAAATAACCTAATTATTATTTAAACTTTTTTTATTGTATTTCTTAATTCAAATTGTAATAATCCTAATTTCTAATTTTTGATTTTTTTTTCATTTTTAATTCTTAATTGAAATTTATAAACTTTTAATATATACATTGAAATAAGATTTTATATATACATCTATCAAAATAAGATGTGTATATATATATGGACACGTAGGGGCCACGGTCCTTCATTTGGAAAGGCCAGCAAAGGAAGGCTAAAACTATAGCCTTGCTGGGTGTAACTGGGGCTTTAGGCCTTCCTGAGGATGCCATGTGGCGCAGAAATGTGTGTAAGGAAATATGGTTGGAAGTCACGACAGAAAGGAAAAAAAAAGAAAAAAAAGAAAAGAGGAAAAAAAAGGAAGAGAGAAAGAAAAGAGAAAAAGTAACAAATTACAGTGTTTTTGTATTTTCGACATCGTGACCGCTGTGGCAGTGTCGAAGCAAGGTACTTCTGCTTGAGGAGAAATATATGAGAAAGTAAAGTTTTAAACTTTGGGATTTCTTCATCTTTGAGGTAGGGAATTAATGTATTATTCATACTTTTTATAATGTCTTCTTTAATAGGAGATAGCCATGAAAGTAATTTTGGCATATTTTAAAAGAAAAATTTTAAGTTTTTTAAATTAAACTAAAATTTTCTATAAGAAAGAAATTAAACAATAAAGAAATTGTGAGCCGGCACCCCTTTTTTTTCCTAAGTGCTCTCAACTTTCCTGATTGGGCTAATTTTATTCTTTTTGTTATGAAATATTATAAAATGATAAAAAATATATAATATTTAATAGAGGTATAATTATGAATTAAGTTTTTATATTATTAAATTAATATTAGGTTGATAGCTGATTTTTTTGGATGACATTAAAATTGTGATTAGATTTATAAGACTTATTATTCAATGCTGAGATTTACTATTCAATGCTAAGATTTGTTATTCAATGTTGAGATATACCATAATTTGTTAAAATAAGATGTATATGTGTTTTTTTTTTTTTTTTTTTTTTTACGAATAGAGGCATGAATTATGAAAGTTGACCCACACACCGACATTCTTTCAAAACTTAAATTAGAGAAAAGTGAAACCCAAGAAATTGTTGATTTTTTGGAAAGTGAGGATACTATACAAAATATGAAGTGTCATGAAATACCCTTAGATTGAAAGATATTAAACCAGCGCATTGTCAGGTAATTGTGCCCGTGGATTATTAATCCATAATGACGACGAAAATGGTAAGACTAATCATGACCCTTAAACGCAGATCTATAAACAACGACGCAATGGTGCTTTACGATCCATAGATATATATGAATTGGGTGATAATTTGGGCTACTACTTTAATTGTGGACATTCTTGCAAAGTATCCTTCCCCACCATGGGAAAATAAAATAATAAATAAATAAAAAAAAACAATAGGATTAACAAGAGGAATAAAAGTTATGGATTAACATTGTCTTATCATGTTATGTGTTGAGATGTTGATGGTTTCTTGTTATATTAATTGTTTTATGTAAGTCCTAAAGAATACATTATAAAAAGGTATATTTTTATACATCGTGGGTACAAATGGTTTGGTGCAACGTCCCTATAGACCATGTTGCAGGTATAGAGTCTGAGATCTAGGAGGGGTGGCACTCCAGTTCTGAAACCTTACAGTTCTGTTGAATAGTTTTAACTTTTGATAATTTCAAAAAATTTATGTATATAGAAATATCGCTTTACAAATAAATGAGACTTATGTTAAATCTTTTAATTTAATCTAATGTATGTATTTATTAATAAGGTAATTATTGTCATTTATAAATAGGATAGTTAATAACTCTGAAAAGTAACAGTGAGACTGTAACATATTGGGTGCACTAAATTTTATATTCTAAACTCATCCCTCGGATCTCAGGATTTTGGAGGCATGACACAATTCCACTTTTTATTTGTGTTTTTAATTTTATTGGTAATATAATAGAAATATATAAATTTAACAGTTATATTAAAATTTTAAGCAAGTGGGTCCCATTTTAGAACTCATGAACAAATGAACTTCTTTTCGGAACTCAAGAATATGGATAACCCATGGATTTTTTTTTCATTTATTAAAATCATATGTCACAATATTTTATAGGCAAAAGAAAAAGTGAAACTGTAGTGTTTTGATGATATGGGACAAAGAAAGAAAAGGTTTTAAAGGAAAACTTTGGTTTATAAGAGATTTCAACCATTCATTGAAAAATAAAAGTTAATATCAACCACTAGATCTTAGTTTGTGAGAGAGATATTTTTAAAAATCGTCTTATTTTATTATATGGATATTCCAATGAATAACCCGTGCCTACGATATTTCTCAACTAAAATTATATATGCACATATTTCTGTACATTCTCCCTCTCTACCTGGGTAATATAATACCGAGAAGAATTTTTTTTTTCTTTTCTCAATATAACTCTTCGGAATTAGCATTTAATGACCTATAAAAATGTAAAGTAACACAAAGATTGGACAGGCGTTTGAGTGGAAATTTTGATTTATAAACGATCTTAGCTATTCGTTAATAAAATAAAACTCAATTTTAGACTTTGGACTTTAGTTTGTAAGATGAATATTTTTTAAATGTAATATGTTTTATTATATAGTTATAGTCAATATTAAGAATTTAAATTTAAAATTAAAATTTAGAAAAAAAATCACTCTGTAAAGACTAATTTTATTCAAATAGTTGTGAAAATAAAGAAAAAATAGAATAATGAATACAAATTTTTAATTATTTTTATAAAAATAACTCAAATAAAAAATATTTTTATTAATCATATATGTTTTATAAAAAAAAAAAAATAGTCAATATGTCTAATTTAAATTTAAACTTCAAATTTAAAACAAATAATTACTCCCAAGCCTAATTAATACTCTTTTTTTTTTCTATTTTTAAATTTTAAAGATACTAAAAGCTATGATAAGAAAAATAACCTAATTATTATTTAAATTTTTTTTATTTGTGTTTGTTAATTCAATTATATTTTTTATTTGTATTTTTAATTTATTTATTAATATAATTGACGTATATAAATTTAACAATTATATTAAATTTTTAACTAAATGGGCCCTTTTTTGGAACTCATAAGTAAGTGAATTCCTCTTCAGAATCCACGCCTGTTTTATAATTATCAAAGTCATATGTCATAATTTTTATAGAGAAAAGGAAAAGTGAAGTTGTAATGTTGTGGCGATGTGAGACAAAAAACAAAAGTTTTTTAAGAAAAATTTTAGTTTGAAAAATATTTCAACCATTCATTGAAAAATAAAATTTAATCTCAACCGTTAGATCTTAGTTTGTAAGAGACATATTTTAAAAAACCATCTTGTTTTATTATTAGATATCGATATAAATAGATTTAATATAATTTTGCTAGAAATAAGTCATATTCTAGGGTTTCCCAAGTTGTAAAAAAAAATCTTTATAAATTATGAAGTATTTTGAAAGTTAAAATTTGATTTATCATAAATATCAGATATTTTTTTATAACAGACATTATTATTTCATAAAATAACAATTTGATAATATTAAATAAATTATTTATTTTTAGATATTTTATATAAATGGTTTAAATGAATTGAACTTGAATCTTAATATATTTTTAATAAGCCAAACTCGTGCTTAGGTTTTCTAGACCTAGCAAAGCCTACTCGACCTAATGAGTAATGAATATGTGATAAGTTAAGGGTATTTTTGATGCACTAATTTTTCTTCAAAATTTTTAAAGATCTTCCAAACTATTCACTTTTTATTTCGCTGTACGAATTAGGAAGTTACAATTTATTTTTTTTTTTGTCACTCCAAATGCATTTGAAGTCTAAACATGACAAAACTCACTTGATTTTATTATTTGCACTCACATTAATTACTGCAACCTCCTATCTAAAAACAAAAAAATAAAAAAAATAAAAAAATTAAACAAATAAAAAATGAAAAAGGAAACAACTTTGTGGGTTCATTTTCAGTGTGGCCCAATAGCCAGAACCGGCCATTTGGGCTTGATATTTATCGATCCACCAAGGAGGTCAATGTGGTAAATTCGTACAGTAGAACTAGGGTTTTAGGTTCTCCGTTATAAACTCGCTTAAGCTTTGTTAGTCGACCCAATTTCCTCATCAGGCAGAGAGCAGCGCGAGTCCTCGAAGCTTCATCATCGCCACCAGCAGGTAACTCTACTCTTCGTGTGTGTGTAAACTTGGCTGTAATCTCTCTTCGATTTCTTCGATCATTCACTGAGGTCTCTGATCTCCTTGATTTTGTGTTAAAGAGTGTTAATTCTTAGGTTAAAGCATCAAAATTTTTGAAGTTATGGACTCCTTCTACATAAATGTATATATTTTTCACTTCGAGTATTAGAGTGAGAATGCAGAGGAATTTTGCAGCATACTTAGATCAGATGATTATGGCCGAGTTAGTGAACATTGTTGGATTTTTCTTAAGCACAGAGAAACTCTGGACGCGTTTCTTTGATTTTTTTTGACTAATATTGTGGCGTTACGATTTTAGCCTCCTGATGTTCATGTTGTCTTTTTTGTTTTTTTGCTTACAGAAATTGTGTAGTGCCCATGTGAGGCAAGAATAGTTTGGTAATGGCATGCTACGAAAGATCTATGATTCGATGTGTTAGTGTCTAGGGCACAATGAATGGCAAATCTGTTATTTTGGGTATTGTTTTCTAATTTAATTGTTGGTCCATGAAGGTTTAGAATTTCAATAAGCATGTGAAGTTGGTGTTGCCAACATAAAATGATGTGCCTTTTGTATGCTCCAGTGTTGTCAATGGACCCGTGCTGATTTACCAAACATCTTGGCTACCACGTATGTCACGTACAAATAAACTCAGGTTTAAAAGAACAAATATTTTATAATGTTTTTCGCTTCTACCACTACTTTTAAAAATTGATCTGATTAGATGGGTATATAATTTCATAGTTGTGAAGCTAGGGTGTATTTCATAGATGTAGATTCACATGTTAATCAGAGTTGGCCCGAAAGAGGTCTGTACCATGGGTTCTTGTAATTCTCTTCTTTTGGGTGAGGATCAGATATCATTTCATTGGAATTTGAGCAATAGTCTGATAAATGGTAATAGGTGTTTTCTGAACAAGTGTGGAATTCCGTCCCATATATACTTCGAGTGCTTTCTTTTTTTTATAGACTTATTTTGCACTTTGGTGTGCCTGTGCAATAATTTTTCTTTAACAAACTTCTTTTAACAATAATTTTTTATTGTTATTCTAATCCTGATTTGCTTTTCTTATTCTGATTTTAGCAGCAGGTTGGAGATAAAGAATTCTGAAGAAGAAAAATGTCAGGGTACGTCAATTCCATTTTTGAAGATAATATCAGGGTTCTTGTCTTTGCGGAAATTTAACAACTCCCACCCCCACTACTCCCCTCCAAAAAAAAAAAAAAAAATTAAATTTAAAAAAAAAAAAAGAACGAATAAAAATTCATCTTACGTTATTGTGGAAGTAGTTATCTTTTAAGAGTGCAAGCTGCCTTTTCATATTTTTTGTGTTCATGTCATTCAATCTTTTCAATCCATTTCTTCTCCAGCGAAGAGGGTGTTGTCGTAGCTGAGACACCTGCTCCAGCTCTTGGTGAGCCTATGGACATCATGACAGCCTTGCAGCTTGTGTTGAGGAAGTCATTGGCTCATGGTGGACTGATTCGAGGTCTTCACGAAAGTGCAAAGGTGATTGAGAAGCATGCTGCTCAGCTTTGTGTGTTGGCAGAGGACTGTAATCAACCTGATTACGTTAAACTTGTCAAAGGGCTTTGTGCTGACCACAATGTGAGCTTGATAACTGTTCCAAGCGCTAAGACTCTTGGCGAGTGGGCTGGCGTAAGTAAAAACCAATCACTACTATACTAATTTTTTATTATTTGTTATACATTGCTTTCTTACTCATAATTTTTTGCTGCTTGATTTGTCCTTGATGCATCATTATTATTTATTTTGGTAGAAAAAGAATGTTTGATGTGTTGTATTGCCTTGCACTAATTGAGAAGAATTATTATGGAAGAATAGTTTCATGGAGTTTTAGGTTAAACAATCAATCTTTATCAACGATTATGAATAAAAGAGATAGTGTAGGACTAGTTCTAAAACAAAAATGCTCTAAATTGTTAGTATTGGTTTACAAATGTGAGGTATTTTATAAAAAAACCATCGAGGAGAAACACATTTCCCTCTTTTTTTTTTTTTTTTAAAAAGGAAAACTTTTTTACTATTTATTCCCTTGAATATTTAAGTTGAAGGGGAGCCTTGGCGCAATACCATCGTGTGACCTTGTGGTCACAAATTTGAGTCGTAGAAACAGTCTCCTGTAATGCAGGGTAAGACTGCGTACAATAGGCCCAATGTGGTCCGACCGTTCTCCGGACCCCACATAGGTGGGAGTTTCGTGCACCGGACTGCATTTATCCGCTTGAATATTTAAGTTCAATAGTGGCCTCAACTGCTGATGTCTAATGATGGGATCGATGGATTTCCAGAATCGTAATGCATATTGGCTATGTTTGATAGTGGGAGATGAGGTAGGTAAGTAGATTTTGTGTCGTGCCCCCAACTTATCCTGCATTTGCCCGAGAAAAGTTATTCCTGATTGCTTCCTGCCAAAATTGAATGGTACAAAATTGCTT
>QLOD02000016.1:23611267-23628513 GCA_003260245.2 Sideroxylon spinosum | reverse complement strand
AGAGAGAGAGAGAGAGAGAGAGAGAGCGAGTTATTGTCGGATTCCAAACCCTACCAGTAGCATAAGTTGATAAAATTGGAAATATTCCGAGCGCGACTCTCTGCATGCTTTCCATTTTTCGCCTAAATCACTCTCTACGCCCACTTCCATGGTTACAAATCATCAGCATTTGGGTGGGTTTGAGTGAAATTTTTTTAGTCGGTCTTAAGAGAAGGTTTGCCCTGGAATGGCGTCCTCTTCTTCTCCAGTGAGAGAGCTTCAAGAAGAGCTTAAAGATGCTGGCAATAGCCTTCTTATGCCTCCGTCTAACATTGGCGAGCTCCTGAGTCTTCTCGATGTAAACACTACCTATATATATACTAATAGATGCATAGATAGCCCCCCAGAAACACACTCCTACGGGCATTTCTTTCTTTTGATCGATGCATGATCTCGAACTTTCTTGCGGTTTGCGATTGGTTGTTGAATCGCCGTTTTTGGTTGATTTTATTTTTTTATATATTTTTTTTCCAGCAGCTGCTTGTACATTGAATTTGTTACTCGTTATATTGAATTTACGCAGTGATAATTCTTGTTCTGAATTGCATAATTTGATATCTGGATACTTAGCAAGATTGATGATTTGAAGTTTGTGATTAAGGGATTTGGGATTATTCTATAATTGACCCAAAAAAAAAAAAAATAAAAAATAAAAGGATAAAAGAGAAGGATATCAACATTGAACACTTGAAGTTCTTATTGCTACCAGTATATATTGGATATATTTATTATTAAGACATCAAGGGTAGAAGATTCTAAAACTTTCAAAACAATGAAATTCATGTTGTGGATACCAGCAATGTTTTCTATTGGTAATGAGTCAATTAACCGAGAATTTTTGGTTTGATGTTAGGATTTTTACTTCTATTGGACAAACATGGTTTTATATACATGCAACAAACCGATAGAATATGATAGTATTATTCTAAAGGTTTGAAGAATTGGTTGATGATGTTTATGGAAAGTATTTTAAAGTGCTACATGCTTGTGAAAGGCTTATGTGGTGGGGAAAAGACTAAGGTTATCAAACTAGATGTTGGGATGAAAAACTAAATAAGATAGGGTTTGTTTTCGTTAGATTAGCACATTCTGGTCAAAGGGAATGGAGAAGCAAATGAAAGAGTAATATAATTGTCCATTAATTATGCAATGGGGGTTTGAACGAGGGGGAGGAGAAGTGTTGACACCTTCATGATAATCTAATGAATTTCAAAATTATGAGTTGAAATGCGAGAGGCCTTAATAAAAGTGTTAAAAGGGCCGTTGTAAAAGGGCTGTTGAGGAGGGGGAATTCCAATCTGGTATGTTTGCAAGAGACTAAGCTTGATAATATTGATGCTGGAGTGGGAGTGAGGGGACTGTGGGGTGGCAAAGGAGTCAAATGGGTGGGTGTACATGCCAGTTAAAGAGGCATTAGGGGGGATTTTGGTAATCAAGAAGTTGGAACCAGAGGAGTCTGGGAACGACAGGCTATATTTTGTGGCTATTTAGATGTATTGGAGAGGAAGTTAGGTGGGGCTTTCTATCGGAACCTATTGACCAGTTTTCAATATAGGTGGATGGTAATTTTCGAAGGAGTTATATAATATCACTTTTAGGTGGGACGTCGTGCAGAGGGGTGGAAAATTTTGAATTTAGTTCTAATAGCCAATAAAGTGGTGGATGAAATGATCAAATGTGGGGAGCCGCGAGTGATAGGCAAGTTGGATAGTAAGAAGGCTTATGATCAGGTGTATTGAGACTTTCTCATATACTTATTGAAGCTAATGGGTTTTAGTCAGAAGTAGTGTTGGTGAGTGTTTTGGTGCATTTTCATTATGAAATTCTTAGTATTGGTTAATTTGACTCCAGCTGGCTATTTTAAGTCCTCTAGGGGACTTAAGCAAGTGTACCTCTATCCCCTTTTTTGCTTATCCTTATAACTGAAGCTTTTAATAGACTAATGTCACAGTCAGTGCAACAGGGAGTTCTCGAAGTTTCAAGATTGCTTGTAATCGTCATATGGAAAGTGTCTCATTAGTTGTTTGCTGGTGATTCTATTGTATTCTGCGATGCCGATCCCAGCCAGCCGGGGCATTGGATGTGTGTATTGTGTTTTGAGGTTGTGTCGAGATTGAGAGTGAACCTTGAAAAGTCTGGACTAGTTCCTATAGGCGGTGCAGGATGTGGACGGCATAGCCACCATCTTGGCTTGCAAAGTTAGATATCTACCCTGCATTGTCTTCCTTTGTGTTCATTTTTCAAAATTGAGGAAGTGTGGGCATGGCATAATTAAAAAGTATCAAAGAAAACTTGGGGGTTGGAAGAGTGGGTAACTTTCAAATGGGGTAGAATTATGCTTATAAAAAGTGCTTTATCTAGTATGCTTATTTATTTTATGTCCCCTTTTAAGGTGCCTGGGTTACTTACAAAGAAGTTGGAGAAGATTCAACAGGATTTCCTATTTGGAGGATTATGAGGGGAGCACATATTCCACCTGGTCAATTGGGACACAATGTGCAAGCCTCTAAAGCATTGAGTGGGAATTTGAAGGCTAAACATCCTAAATGTGGCCTATTTGAGAAGCTGCAATGGAGTATTGCCTACAAGAGGTATGTAATATGTGGACATAGGTTATGGAGGCAAAATATGATTTAGTGAAGAGGGAATGGACCACAAAATAAGTAAAGGGGACGGAAATATTTATGGGAAGGCATCCTCAATAACTAGGGGGGTTTCTCTGTGTCAGTGGTGTTCGAAGTGGGTTGACATGATAGAATAAACTTTTGGGAAGACCCTTGGTGGAGATGAAAGCTTGTGAGAGGAATATTTAGTTATCTATAAGCTAATAGTGAAGAGGACGGTTGTGTAGCAAATTTTTATAGAGGAATAACAGTGGTGTTGTTTGGAATATCTTGCTTCGAAGAAATGTTTAGGGCTAGGAAATTTTTTTTGCTAGTCTTTACTTTGTCAACATAGGAGATGGGGAGGATAGAATGTGATGGAAATACTCCAAATTAGGTAGATTTGAAGTTTAAGTATTATGATTTTGGAGGAAGCTCTTTCCAGTGGAAGGGCATTTGGAAAAGTGAGGCTCCCCCTGAGGTATCCTTTTTCATTGAATTCATGATGCACGGTAGAACCCTCACAATGCAAATTTTCATCTAAAGAAGGGTAATCCTAGTAAATCGGTGTTATTTTTGCAAAGGGAATGGGGAGTCCATCAACCACCCTTTTGTGCATTGTCTTTGTCTTGGCTATTGTTGGAAGATGGCCTTATCCCGTTTTGGGATGCAATGGGTTTGTTTGAGAGAGGTCAAATTGGTTTTTTAGGAGTGATGGGGTGTCGAAGTTTCAAGGAGTAGATGGAAGGCTTGGCCCTAAATTCCTTTTTGCATATCTTGGCTTGTTTGGGGCGAAAGGAACAAAAAATGATTGTATGACCTTGAAACCGCTTTATATAGATTAAAGAGCATTTTTTTTAAGAATTTTGCATGGCTGGGTAAATGGAGTAGGCTTAATCAATTTCTTATACTTCGTAGATACTAACATGGTTTGATTTTTTTTTTTTTTTTTTTAAATTTAATGTGGCTACCATTCTCTTGGTGCCATTTTTGATATAACTACTTATATATTTACAAAATAAAAAAAAGGAAGAAGATATTTTCAAGATATTGAATTTTGTATTTATAGGTTGAACTGTTGAAAGGTATTCTTTTTTTTTTTTTTGTATACTTTATGTAATGGGTTACCTAGGAATGTAATTTGGATTAGTATAGATTTTGCATCTTGCTGAGCATATGAATTAATAGATTTGAGTAATGTAAGGTTAGCAGAATTGAAGAACCGATTTAGAGTTGGGTTTTAAAAGTGATAGCCTTTTCAAGAACGAGAGTACCCGGAAACACTCATTTAGTGGCGCTAGAGCCTAACTTATCAATTCTTAGGTTGAGTTGGGTGAAGAAAGAAAACACACCCAAAATGGCGAGGAGGAAGAGGAAAGGATAACTTATGAGGGAAAAGGATAGAGTGGGGATTTATTTTAAAGAACATATGATTGCATTTGATTGATAAGATAATATGTCATAAGAACTGCATCACTCCAAAAGACTTTGTGAACTTGCATTTGAAATAGAAGACAACGGCATTGTCTCAATAAGATGATGATTCTTACGTTCAACAACTCATTTTATTGTGGAGGACGAGGACAAGAGGATTGATGTACAATGCCTGGTTTAATCATAAAGTCTGAAAGGTTTAAAAAAATATATTGGGCATTATCACTGCGGAGAGTGTGAATGCAGGTATTACATTGGGTTTTAATTTCTACACAAAAAAATACGAAAAAATAGAAAACAATTCAGTTTAACAAATATAATATGTATTTCGCGAATGCCATCAATGAGTTACAAGTACTAGAAACCCAATTTCGAATTTACCCAATTTGGGCCCTGTTATAACATTATAGAATATATGCTAGTTGAGAGAGAGAAAAGAAGTAAATGATTTCCCCTTCCTCCCTCTTATTGTATTTATATTGATGGTTTACAGTAAATAAGGAAATACAATCAATCAACCTGCTTAAGATAAGAAAGAAAACAAATTCCGAGCAAATCACTCAATCACAATAACAATCTTAATTATCCTACCCTATATTCTAGAGTATATCATATGTTCAAGAATATTCTAAAGCTCCCCTCAAGTTGGAGCATAAAGATTAAAATGCCTACCTTGGTAGATAATTGTTGCAAGGAAGGTCGAGCTAAGGGTTTGGTGAGGATGTGATCCAACTATTAGTCCGGGTGCACAAAATGAGTAGAGTGACATTTTGCTTAAGGAGAAGGTCTCGGATAAAGTGGCAGTTTACCTTAATATGCTTGGTATGTTCATGAAAGACTGAATAATTGGTAATGAAGATTGCTTCTTGAGTGTCACAACATCAGAGCTTGGACTTCAAGGCCAAAATCACGAAAGAGAGAATGAATCTAAAGTGTCTTTGAAGTAGTATGGGTTATAGCACGATACTTAGTCTTTACACTAGACTGAGAAACAACATTCTGCTTCTTACTACGCCAAGTCATAAGGTTAGCTCAACAAAAGTACAACATCAAGATGTAGACAGTTGATTTGACCGACTGCCAGTCAAGTTGACGTGGCTATACATAATTACATTCAAAGTCGTAGATGATCTATACAACAACCCATGACCAAGAGACTTCATCAAATAACATAAAATAGAATCATTGGCCTCGAAGTGAGATTGTCAAGGTTTATGCACAAACTGGTTGACTAAATCGATTGCATAAGTATTATCAGGTCATGTCACAGTGAGATAATTAAGCTTTTCCATCACATGGTGATACCAACCAAATTTTAGGAAAAATTTTTTTCACTCGTAGAGTTTAGACGTACTGAAGAATCTATAGACGTATCTATTAGTCGAGAACTAAGAAGATCACTACCAGATAGATGCCTTGAGAAGAATGAGCAACTTCAATCCCTAGGACATATCGTAGAGCTCCAAGATCTTTAGTGCAAAATTGCTTTTCTAAATAATGTTTCAAACTTGTAATACCAATAGAAGTATCACTAGAAATGATAATGTCATCAACATAGACAAGCAAGATGACAGTACTAGTGAAAGAGTGTGTATAAAAATTGGATGATCAGAGTTAAAGCACCAGAAACCATAATTAAGAACTGCACTAAACCTATCGAACTGAGTTAAGGCCATACAAAGCTTTATGTAGACGACAAACAAGATGTTCACAACCATAAACAACATAACTAGGTGGCTGCTTCATATACACCTCCTCCTACTAATTGTATTATTCTCTAGTGGAAGAGAAGTGAGCTCCCATATTTGATTCTAGTGGAGTGCACTCATTTCTTCATTCATGGTTGTTTTCTAGCCATGAGATAGTAATCTTTGCTTAAAGGAAGTAGGGCTGGGAACTGTGGACAAGCCATAAACAAAGGACTTGAGGATGATGTAATATAAGATAATAAGATAAAAATAAGCAAGAGGATAATAAAATGAAAATAAGCAAGAGGATGCTAAGTACAATTGATGCTAAGTAAAAAAGGACTTTTCGTAAAGTAAAAGGAAGATCATCAAAAGAAGGAATACTGGTCATAGGTGACTCAGTACCTTAGAGGAAGGATTGATAGAAATCTTGAGAAGGGAAACTAGTAGTAGTAGGAGCACTAACATAGGTACCTCGGAGGAAGAAGAATTGGTAGAAGACTCAGGAGAAGGTATAAGCTTAGGAGATGGTGGAATTGGGCTTTAAGAAACAACCTGCCTACCTTGCGAACCCTGGTAGACCTTCAAAGGTATAAGCTTCGGAGTATAGGAGAAGATAAAGAAATATGGGAAGATTCCCCCTCTCAGGAGGGAAGGATTCATGAGGAGATTGAATATTAGTGGACAAGTGTTGACTTTGGAAGGAAAAGAGTGAAGTAGACTGAAAAAAGATAATATCAGAACTAATAAAACATCGACAAGAAGGAGGGTTATAACAACGATATCATTTTTGAGTTTGAGAATACCTATAAAAGACACACTTTTGCATTCCATGGGACAACTTATCTAAACCTAGATGAATAATGGCGAACACAATCAAAGGTACAAGGAGTAAGGGAAAAAGCAAAAGATTGAGTATAAAGGTCGGAGAAAGGGGACTAATGGTCCAAAACAACATATGGCATGCGGTTAATAAGCTTACATGTAGTAATAACAACATCCTCCAAAAATTGCATAGGAACATGTATATTTATCATTGTCGTCTTTTCAACATCTAACGGTGACGATGTTTGCGTTTAGCAATACCAGTTTGTTGAGAGGTACGTATACAACCAGTCTAATGAATAATGAAATGAATAGCACAAAAGGACTCCATGCCAGACTTGGTATATTATAAAATATTATTAGAGCATAGAATCTTAATATGCTTCCTAAATTGAGCAAGAATTTCATTATAAAAATGAAAAATTATATCAAGAAGCTCATACTGATTTTTCAGAAAAAGAGCCAAGTTATGTGAGATGATCATTCACAAAAATTACAAAATATAAAAAACCAAGGGAGTAGAAACTCGAGTTGGCCCCTGTATGTTTGCATGAACAAGGTTAAAGGACTCTAATTGATGACTGAAGGAAAAGTTAGGTAAATAAAGATTGGAGGGTAAGGACAGTGAAGAGAAACGATGAAGGTTCCTTTTTCCCAAAAAAGGTTTAGGTGCGATCAGCTAGGACAATATTATGGTGCTTAATTGGAATCAAATCTGCAGTTGCTTGGGAAGGCATATTGGAGAGGTCCCAGATGAAGTTTGCGAGGTGGAAACAGAGGTATTTGTTCAAGGGAGCTAGAGTCACATTCATATAGCCTTCCTCTCTAGTTTACCTGTTTATTTCATGTCTGTCTTCAAAGCTTCGATTTTAGTTATTAAGAGGTTAGAGAAACTTCGACGTGATTTCTTGGGGGGGGGGATTTTGTAGAGAAGGCTTTAAGTTTCATTTGATGGACTCGAAAATGGTTTGTCTTCCAGTAAAGGTAGGAGGCATTGGCATGGACAGATTGAGGTTGTTCAACAAGGCTATGCTAGGGAAGTGGTTATGAATGTACATGAAAGAGGACAATTTGTGGTGGATAGTAATAATGCACAGATATGGGTAGACTGGGGCGAATGATGCACAATTGAGAGGGACATTCCTATTGGATCCAATTTGTGGATCATCCGACTAGTAATATCCTTTGGAAAAATAACCTTAGATCTGCAATTGGAACAATGGTTTCCGGATAGAGCCAAAAGAACAACTAGGGAACAATTAGGGTTTATGGTTTAATACACAATATCCAAAAATGATTTAGGGTTCCTTGATACGGACATAAGAAAACCCTAGCTCTAGAAGAGGAAGAAGGGAATTCAAGATCTCTATTTTGTTATCATGTTAGAGTATAGAGAATTAGGAAAATACTAGACAATTCGAATGAGGTTCTCTATTTCTATATTTTCTAGGAGAACTGTACATAAGAGGAAAGAGTTACAAAAGGTAATTGACTCATTGAGATTCCTAAATATCCACAAGTCCTAATCTAACAATATTTACTCCTAATTGGAGGTACGAAGTTGGTTGTGTACGTTGCCCACCCCAGACTATGGCATAGGTGGGAATCTTGTGTATTAGGCCACCCTTTATTAAGTTAACTTAGTGGCTTCAACAGGAACAACGAAGTTAAATTACTCACTGAAGTTTAATACACTTTCTTCTTGTCGGACATTTCCTATTAGGCAATGGTTAATGCCTCAAACAATCTCTCTGTGTCTTTAAATCTGCTCTTCTAATTAGATTTAAAATTGGGAAAATAATAGTAGAAAGGGATCAATGCCTGTGCTTACCTGACCACTTCGATGTCGATTAAAAGAACATTATTAATTTTAGTTGCGAACTCCTCGAGTCATTGTGGTTAATAATAAATATTAGTGTTAATGTTCAGTTAGGATTTATATCTCTCTCCATATATATAACGTGTATTCTCTCTTAATATTCATATGATACCGTAATACTGAATACATGCAGTGTCATGGTTTAAGCTCTTCAAAAAGGTTCAAGAGTTAATTTTCCTTTTTATGTTGCTTCTTTTTTACATTGCTAAAAAAGTGAAAAATTTCAGTTCTCCTTGATGCGCATGAAGCATATTTTGTTCTCCCTTTTGTATTGAATCTGTTTACTACAAATTCTTCAGCATTTTTTAAAACTTATAACAGGTTTCTTCGTTCATCCATATTTCAAGTTTTCTTGTTAGCTTTGTCACTTTTTTAATTTTAATTTTTTATTCTTTTCATCCAGAGAGCAGAGCATCTTTTGTCTAGGGTAGAGCAAGCTCCATCCAGCTCAATGCAAGATGCTCTACTGCCAGTCATGAAGGCACTGATTGCACAGGAACTATTGAGGCATATGGATGTTGATGTGAAGGTTTCTGTTGCCTCTTGTTTCAGTGAAATTACAAGAATAACAGCGCCAGAGGCGCCTTACGATGATGAAGTAATGAAGGTATTCAGAACATCTTATTTCATTTTATTCAGAACATCTTGCATCATTTTCCCCATGAGAAGATGTTTCTTACGTCAAATGCTTCTCTCTCTTGCAATTTATTTGAGTTACCAACTGAAGGTATTCAGAACACCTCATTTCATTTTATCCTGAACGTCTTACATCATTTTCTCCATTAGAATATGTTTCCTATGTCAAATGCTTCTTTGTCTTGCAATTTATTTGAGTTACCAAATGCTTACGTACGTATGGTGTATTGTGAATTTTTTATGTTGGTATCCTATTTGCTTTGTGCGCAGGAGATTTTTAAACTGATAATAATGGCACTTGAGAAATTGTCTCTTGCTTCTGGTCGCTGTTATACAAAGTCAGTCTCCATCCTAGACACAATTGCGCAAGTCAGATCATGCTTGGTTATGCTGGACCTTGAATGTGATGAGTTAATTGTTGAGATGTTTCAACTGTTTCTCAATACTATTAGGTAAGACATGTAAAACAAGAGTTTGTTTGTGCTGTTGTTTTGCTATATTCTTGCATGGAGCTTTAGTTTGTTGTTTTGTTATTTATGAAATGTTTTAAACTAAAATAAATTTGTGTGAGATTGATTCGAAAATTACAATTCCTCATGTAAAAGGTGTCACTTCTTCTCATTCTGATAAGCTTGTTTCTTGTGGTCTTCTTCAATTGTGGGGCTCTGCTTGTTGCCTTGAAATCAGCAAATGAGCATTTATGCCGCGGCTTATTTGTCTTTCCAGCGGCATCAATTAGAACTTTAACCTTTGATGTATTTAAACAATGAAGTAGCTAACTTGCTTATGATTCTTTATGTACCATGTATTTCTTGTAAAACCATTCATATGTACCATTGCATTACTTGTATATAAAAACCATTCACTTATGAAAAACTCCCATTTCTTACTCTTATTTATTCTTTATGTACCCATATTGTGTCGAATCCATCTGTTGGATTTTTTCGTCCCTCTATTATGCTGTTATTTGCCAAAAACTCAAGTTTATTGGATGTTTATGGCATTTGGAAAACTTGATGCCCAGAATGAGGGGCCTGTCCCAACTTATATTGTTAGCATTGTACAAGATAAGAAAGAAATACAATAGGAAACAAATAATTAAGATCCTAAAGCCACAAAATTACATAATTCCTATTCTATTATTGACATTTACTTCTTAAGCAGGAGCATGTAAGTCATGTTCTAAGGAGTTTTCCTCTTTTCTTTTCATTTTTTTTTATATTGATACGGTAGGAACCTGCAGCCATTATCATTCAGGTGTGCATTGAGTAAATCCACTGGACCAATTCAAATTTCAATAACCACAAATCACATGGATGAACAAATGGAAATTCCTTGTGTGGTCTCACCCCAAGGAGTGGCCTTTTGGGCTTGAACTCCTGACCTCCTAAAGGAGGGCAAGCGCCCTGGCCAATGTTCTTAGGTGTTACAATGTATTTAATTTGAGCACACTAAAACTTCAGTAAATCCATTCGTGAGTTGGTCTTCTAATTTTACACGAGCAGTCTTTATTACCTTTTGGAGGACCCTTGTTGAACAAAAACGATATTTCACCTTATTTATTATTATTTTATTTTTTTCTATTATAAAATATTCAATTTGTTGTAATGTGCATTGCGGCTTAGTTATTAGACTTCACTGGAAGACTTGTTTGGCACACCTAGTTCTTCTAAGATATGCTTTAACCATACCAATTCACATGATGCAGGTTATAGCCCAATATTATGATTCTACACTTGATTGAGCTGCTATATTTTGCTTTTTGCTTTTCTAAGATGCCATATTCCACTTACAAACACATAATAACCAGCAATGGATCTTCTGGCATGTGGATATGAGGCTCAGTCTTCATTAGTATACCCTTCAAATAAAGTATGACCATGATCCTTATATAACAAACCATGTCGAGGAGCACCTTTGAGATATCTAGATATATGAATGACAACACTTCTTCGTAGGAAATCTAAAAAATTGACTCACCACACTAATAGCAGATGATATCGCTAGTTACGTAGTTTAACAACCTTTTATATTTGCTTAAATCATCTAGGAATTGGCTCTCTTTAGGTGGAAGTTTAGGTGTTACAGTTCATTAGAGCATCGACCAGTTTAGCTTGTCAATCACATCTTTGTCAACAAATCTAGAACACATTTTCATTGTAACAATGTAATATCAGGACTTAATCTTACCATTGCAATCTCCATTCCCAAAAAATATTCCATCGAGCCCAAGTTTTTACTTGAATAAATTGCTTTAACTTGTGTTGCCTAGTTATCTTCTTTTGTAATCATAATATTATCTACATAGACTAATAACCAAATACTACCACTGGATATTGTAGATGTTGGGATGCAGATGGATGTTCTGACCATCTAGGAACAATGCTATACCTTTTCAATGGTGGGGAATCACTGGAGGCGAACGGGATAAGAGCTGGGGTAGTCTAGGGCGATGGGAAGAGAGGGTAGTTGAAGGGTTTTTGGTGAAGTGGAAGGTCAGGTAATAGGTCATATATATATCCCCAAGGTGTATTGTGGCTGGAGGTATTTATAGGAGACAAGTCAGGACAAAGAGACTGGTTTCCAAGCACCAAGAACAGTAGCCATGTGGTCAACTCTGCCAAGCCTGATACTTCTGGGAGTGAAGGTACCCCGACTAAGTGGTAGTAATACTCCTTCCTCGGTCGTATAGTAGAAAGGTCGTGGCCGTATAGGTACGAGGCGGTTATAAGGTACGAAATGAGTTTTGTCATGTGTGATCTTCTCCCCTTGGGCTGGTCGAGGGTGCCTCGACGGATCCCTAGCTTTAACCACCAAGTTGCTTGTCATTGGATGATCTCGCGGGTGAGTGTGTGCTAGTTAGCCCTTTGGTTGGGTGACCCCTAGGCCTCACTTCCAGCTTAAAGCAATTCTAGATGTTTATCATGGGAGATCCCAAAGGTTCAAAGTGCCTCCTCTCCCCAAATGCCCCCGGTGAGGGAGATGAGATCTAGGTAGAAAGTTCTCGCCCGGGGGGGGGGAGGCCGCGGGAATAGGAAGCACCATTCTACTGCGGCGAAGGTCGCGCAGGAGCCCTTGTCGCAGCGGAGGTATTCCTACCATCTATAGATATATAAAGATAAAAAGCTAAATGATCCATAACACATTGCCTCAAGCCAATTTGTGTAACCACATCAATTGGATCTACAAACCACGTTTGAGGTGAATGCTTAAGGTCATAGAGAGACTTTTTTAACTTACGTGCCAATTCAGGCTTCCTTTGAGTAATTAACTTGGGAGGTTGTTTCATATACTGCTTTTCATCAAGATCACTTGCGATTATCTCACATTGGTAAAATTAACTCTCCTAAACTAGTATAAGTTTTTAGTGAGCCTCTTCACTTCTTCCCAGTTAGTTTTGAGTTGGATGTTTTAACATGCATCAAAGATAGGTTTAGGTGGACTCATGCCCCTTTTCATCTCAATCTCTCGGTTCTGCGCATCTCATACTTGGTACCTCTGCCTTTTATATGCAAGTAAGGGTTGCATGTGAGAGGGCATGTTAGGATTTACCCCCCGTCGATAAAATTAACCATTCCAAACTAGTATAAGATTCTAGTAGACCTATTCACTGAATGTCAATTAGTTTTAAGTTGAATGTTTTAACAATCACTATAAAAAAAAAAAAAGTATTCTTGATATCAAGTGGATGAAGACGCCGAGGGAAGACAACAACTAAGGAAATAATAAGATGTATAGAGGCTATCTTAGCTTAAGCAAGCTTATTGAATTTGATTAAATTTGATCAGCTTAAAGAACATTATGAGACCCGCCCCTGATTTTTGAGAGATTTACCCATAATTGCTTTTGGCCAACCTGATACCACCACCGGCTTTGTACTCCACGTTGTCTACCTCTTTAAGGCATATAGGCTTTGTATTGTTAGGATTTTAGTTTGCGGTTTCATATTGCAGGAACTCATGCCAGTGGTTTTGCTAGATATTTTGGGCACAATAAAATTATAGAGAAAGTTGAGTGCCAACTTATTGGCCTAGTTTGGAGAGCAATGTGCTTAGGATCCTTTTGTCATTGTTGCACTTTTCAATTGGGCAAACATAACAAGTAAAATTTTGGCCTCTGTATCTCCCTTCTAGTTCCCAATTGTCCTTGGCAAGATGCTTATTTCATTCATTGTAAGACCTTTGATAATTCATAGGTCGCTAGGTTACAGTTTGAGGAGATTGTCAAGTTTTATGGCCTCCCCAAGACTATAGTGTTCAATAGAAATGTTTGTTTAACTGGTCATTATTGGAGGAAACTCTGGCACTTGGTTGGCACTAATATGAAAATTTTCACTACCTACCATTCCCAAACAGATGGTTAAATTGACATTGTCAATCGTAGTCTAGGAAATCTTTTGCGATGTTTAGTCCAAGAGAACCTTAGGAGTTGGGATTGATCCTCCCTCTTACAAACGAAGGAATAGGTCTATAGGTATGAGTCCATTTGAGGCTTAACCAAGGAAACCTTTAGGCCTCATTCCCATGTTTCTGCATTCCATTGTCTCCATGTTTACCTAAGAATTTGTAGAACATTTACATGATTTGGATATTGAGACCAATAAACAAATTAAAGTAATGCATCATATAAACTTCAAATTGATATATGCAACTGGATTTTGAATTTAGTGTTGGGAATTATGTTTTGAATTTGATTAGAACATTGTCCGTTTGGCATCAGTTCCAAATTTTAGCCTCATATGGCTGGTCCATTTAAAATCTTAAAGTGGCTGGGCTAAATGCTTTAGTCATTGATATTCTATCTTATTTTGGTTTTAGCCTTACATCTAATGTTGAGGACCTAATAGCTTATTGTTAAAGATGCTAGATCATGTAAATATAGAAGTAGGTTCGATAGACTGTTTGGTTGATTCTTTCTTATTAGTGTAAGATTTGATTCTTTGCATCTTTTCTTAATTTGTATGTACATTGGTTACCCTAAGAGAGTTAAGTCATTCCATTCCATTCAATTATTCTTTGTTGATATGGTATTAGACAGAGATCCTAATCTTTATGGTTATTTGGGTTCTTATATTTTTAAAAGAAACCCTAATTTTCTTACTTCTTGTGTTTGTATAAAAAACGCTAACACTATTTGTACAAATCTTCATGACTGTTGACTCAAATCTAGTTGGCCTTCATCAATCTTATATTTAGCCATAATTCTCAATTGACAGGCTATAGACAGTAGCCTTCAACGATTATTTCAGGTGAAAATCCTTCATTGATGTCGACTTATAGTTGAAAAAGACCCCCTCAGACATTGCCACGGCTCAAACCTTCCTGTCATTGTCGTTAACAAGCCCATCAGTTGTCAAAGAATCCTTCAATGTCGTGAACCTCAATAGATATTTCGTATGTGTCGATATTTCATTCTTTGAGCATACCCCTTTCTTTTCTGATGATTCTTCTGTTTCTAATGTAATTGAGAGTCTCCATTTACCTTTAATTTCTCTCTTTCGTCTTTCTCATCTTGTTCTGCAGGTCTGTACCAGACGGTAGGCAGTTACAGTGTCTCTCCTTAATGCTTCAGGCACTTCACCTTCTTCGACCCAGTCTTCAGATCCTGCTCTCGAGCTAGAGCTTTGTGATCTTGATCTTTCGGTTGCTATTCAAAAAGGTAGATGAGCTTGTACTTCCTATCCTATATCTAACTTTTTTTCCTATACAGTCTAGTATCCATCATATCATGCTTTTGTTTCTTCTGTGTCTATTATTTCTATTCCTAACTTTGTGTCTGAAGTACTCTCTCATTTTAGGTGGCGTACTGCCATAGAAGAAGAATTGTCAGCCTTTTGAGCCAATGATACATGGGATTTGATCACTCTTTCTTTTGGAAAGTCAATTGTTGGTTGTCATTGGATGTATAATGTCAAAGTTCACTTCGATGGTTTAATTGATCGGGTAAAAGCAAGGCTTGTTGTCAAGGGTACATTCAAGTCCATGGTTTTGATTTGTCGGAGACTCTCTCTTGTGGCCAAGATCACATTAGTGCGTCTTATCATTTTCATTGTAGCCATTTTTCACTGGTCTTTTCATCAACTTGATGTTAAAAATGCCTTCTTACATGATGATCTTACTGAAGAAGTTTATATGGAGCAATCTCCTAGCTTTGTTACTCAGGGAGAGTCCGGACTATTATGCAAATTGAAAAAGTTACTGTATAGCCTAAAGCAATCCCCTCGTGCATGGTTTGGTAGGTTTAGTGATGTGGGGATAGAATTTGGATTAATACATTGTGGTGTTGATCATTCTATTTCCAATCGTCACTCCTCTTAGGGAAAGATATGGTTGCTAATTTATATGGACAATATTATAATCACAGGGAATGACACACAAGGAATTCATAATTTGAAGATATTCCTTCAAACTAAGTTCAACACCAAGGAATTAGGTTCACTAAAGTTTTTCTTGGGCATTGAGATTGCAAAATTACACGAGAGTATTGCTCTTTCTTAGAGAAAATATGTTCTTAATTCACTGTTTGAAACTGGCATGTTAAGAGCTGAGCTAATTGATACTGTGATGGATCCCATTACAAAAGCTCTAGTAGATAAGTGCGAATTATTGTAAGATCCAAGATGATATCACAGATTAGTTGGAAAGCTTAATTATCTAACAATCACATGACCAGATATCTCATTTACTACAAGTGTAGTAATTCAATTTCTTGATGCAGCTTGTGTAGTCATTGGGATGCAATTATTCGTATTTTGAGCTATCTAAAAAGTGTAACAGAATGTGGTTTGTTGTATCGAGATAATGGTCACACACTTGTTCAAGGTTATATAGATGCAGATTGGGCTAGTTCGCCAATCAATAGATGATCAACTATTAGGTACTGTATCTTTGTTGGAGGAAACTTAGTATCATGGAAAAATAAAAAGCAAACCGTGATGGCAAGATCAAGTGCAAAATCAGAATATAGGACCATGGCCCATACCTCTTGTGAATTGATTTGGATACGTCATATGTCAAAGGAATTGGGGGTCTCTGGATCACAGCCTATGGAACTGTTTTTGTGATAATCAAGTTGCTGTTTATGTAGCCTCTAATTCAATATTTTATGAGTAAACCAAGCATATTAAAGTTGATTGTCACTTCGTCAAAGAGAAGATTCTACAAAATGTCATCAAGACTAGTCATATGAAGTCTAAAGATCAATCGGCTGATTTATTTACTAAATTTCTAGGGGGAGCTAAGGTGAGATATATTTGTAACAAGTTTGGCACATATGATATATATGCTCCAGCTTGAGGGGGAGTGTTGATGTGCATTAATGGTAGGAAATGTATCTAGTAATGTATCTAACCTTTAGGAAATGTGAATGGTCACCTATGTATTTGAATAGTCACTTTGTGTACATGTATGAATATACATACAAGTACCCAGTTGGGTGTGTGGCTTGTGCTCAGTAAATCTAGTTTTCTACTCTAGTTTCCTTCAATAACGATCCATAAGAGTATCAGTAGGATGAAATCCCAAAAGGCCAGTCTAAAGAGAATAAATCCAATGCATATTTCCTTTGAGATAAGGAGATACCTCATAAAGAGTGGGCAATCTCAATCCCTAAGCAATAATGTAATGCTCCAAGATCCTTTGTCTTGAATTGCTTCCCCAAATAACTCTTCTTCATCCGCATAAATTGCCAAAATAATAATACCAAAAGATGATTGACATAAATATTGAGTGATTAGATGTGGACCGTCTAAAACTATAGTTAAGAATAGTAGAACCAAACCGATCAAACTATGCCCGTAGAGATTGCTTAAAATCCATACAAAGCCTTGTGCAAGTGATAAAACATATGTTCATTACTTGTAGCAACATATCCAGGGTTTGATCCATATGTACCTTCTCTTGAAGCTCACCATGCAAGAAGGTATTTTTGACATCCAATTGGAATGATGGCTATGATTGACTTGCTGCAACAGCTTAGAGAATATGAATTGAATTAAGGCGAGCCACTTAGAAGGTCCTTATATAATCAATGCTATAAGCCTGGGTGTATTTTTTTAGTTATCAACCGAGCCTTGAGTATTTTGATAGATTCATCTGTTAGATATTTCATTGTGTACATTCAACAACACTCTACTGCCTTATT
>QLOD02000016.1:23532393-23546861 GCA_003260245.2 Sideroxylon spinosum | reverse complement strand
AAAATATTAAATTAATTAAAATTAATAAATAAATGTTAAAATAGAATTTATAAAATCTAATTTAAATCGTATAAAGCAATAAACAAATTTGTTTAAGAGAAAGATAAAGAAAGAAACAAAATTTAATTATTTTTATTTGTTTATTTATTTTTTATAATAAATTTTGATCACTTTTGGCAATCAATTGGTCACTAAAGGTGTCACTTTTGGCAATTAATTGGTCACTAAAGGTAATAAATATTTTATTATTTTTTATTCAAGTTTTTAGCGACTAACGGGTCGAGGAAAATAACCCTTTTAGCGACCAATTAATTTTGGTTACCAAAGAGTAACCTTTTAGCTACCAATTGGTCGAGAAAAGGTACCTTTTGGCGACCAACTTTTATTTGGTCGGGAAAAATCACCCTTTAGCGACCAAATTTATATTTGGTCGGGAAAAGTGGTCACCAAAAGTGTGATTTGTTGTAGTGTACAAAAAAAGCTAGACAAGGCTCTAAACATATACAAAAACCTATGAAAAAAGAAAAATAGGAGCATCAGATCATCTAGAAGAAGATCTAGAAACTAAATCAATTACTGGAAAAAGAATTTCTTTTGAAGATATTCATGTCAAAGAAGAAGATGGATCTTGATTGGACTTTAATTTCTACACATTTATCTATTTAATTACACCTTTTTATAGTAAATAAATGATATGAAATCTATGTTTTGTGCAGAACTCAGCCTTATTACCCAAATTGGAAGCCTGTATTGGTTTTGAGTACAATGAAAAACAAGTTGAGTTGTATAGAAGATACAAAGGTAAAGACATAAAGAACATTGAATACATCTAAGTGCACCACATCAGCTGATCAATGCCATTTGAGAAGATAAATAACTTTTTGTCTGAATTCAATGCAAGAAAGTTAAATCATCAGTCTGAGAGTTCTGGAAGCAAGAAAGTACATTCAGATATGAGGATTGCTTATTCGAATACTGTATGAGTGTAAATCAAAATTCTGGAAGGAATAGCATATTCGAATACAGTATCAAAGCATTCGTATGATGAATTATATCTCAGCAACATATTCTATGTGACTATAATTTCTCTATGTGGCACGATCCTAGAATCAAAGAATGGCAAATCCATAATTAGATGGTGAATTACAAAACTGAAAGAGGAAGTCTCGAGAAGAAGGAGAGAGGGAAAGGAGGATATAGCTGACCTCACATGATACACACAGAGGGGGGTTTCCATTAGAAAGCGGAACAATTAGTTTTCCTTTTGGAACTCGGTAGAGAGAGATAGCTTTGGGTTTTCTATTTTGTTTTCAATTTAGAAATTCAATTTTTAATTTTTGTTCTTCAATTCAAAGTTTTGTAACCGAATTTCAATTCATAAGTAAATTTCACTTTCAGATTTTAATGTTTCCATCTCAGATTTCTATCTTCATTTTTGAAGAGGATCGACTAGATTTTTTTGGGCCAAGGCAAAGACAAATGTCCTTTCCGATGATTCTTAAGATGCCGATCTTCATTGGTTTATTTTGAATTCTTTGATTGCCAATTTCATTTGTATCTAATTACTTTGGATATTATTGATTCAAGGTTCGATTGACACTGGTTTGCATATTCTATCAATGAGTTCATAGGGGTTACTTAACTTAGAACTCTTGTGAAAAATCTGTATGGGATTTACTTGACTTAGAACTTCTATTATCCATAAAATAGATTATGCACCTCATGTATTTGATCTATGGCTTATTTGAATTGGAATTAATTTCTTAAAAATTAGAACAAATAGAATACGTGATTCATACACTCTTTGCATTTTAAGACTGATTTGGACAGGCATTGGAATTGCCTTGCCCATCTTTTTAACATCAGGTTTTGATTAAAGTTAATTCTCATTTCAAAACCCATTTTCAAAACTATAACCATTTTCAAACCAGACTTTCAATTTTTTTTTTTTAAATTCTTGTGAGCCATTGTTTTGCTAATCAAATCCATTAGATTCAACCACTATTTCGCCCCTTACATCTCGGTGAAAAACAACCTGGTATTCACCAGTTTATTGTGCTTCAACCACACCTTGCACTTAGGGAAGTTTTGACTTAATTTTCTTTACTCAAAACACTTGAATCCAAATATAAAATTAAGAGTGAGGTAATTTAGCAACACAAGCAGATCTAGCTTTGATGAGGTTTATGTTAAGCAAAAACATGAACCTAGTCCTTCTAAAAAAGAATATTTAAATAAGTTTAATGTTACAGAAAGTCGGATATATCTAAACCTAAATGATATACATCCCAAAGATTAAGAAAGCATTATTGAATAATGGGCACAACCCATATCCATTGTCATAACACATTATAAAAACATATGGGATAGGAAAAGATTCTTAGACTTTATAGCAATGACATTACAAGAAAATTTTTTAAGTTAGCTAAAAGTTTAGGAAGAATCAAAAAAAGGTAAATGGGAAAAATGTCCATCTTGCTAAGAGAACATCAGGATAATGATTTTGTAAAAATTCTTTCAAATTTCTCAACACTTATAAAAAGAGATTTTTGTGGAATAATATCTAAGATGAATACCAAAAAGAGGTGAAATATGTTTTATGAAAAATAAATTTTATGATATCTGTAAATACACAGATTTTGTAAAGTTATATCAAAAATACTTCTGGATGTTAAAACCAGAAAGTATGACTCATTAGAAAGAGTAGTTTTTCCATAAACTCCCAAGCCCTTAGGATGAAATATGCGAAAAAACAATATTCAGAATACTAGTAAAAAGAAAATTGGTATCTCTAATACACTAAGATTAAGGATAAGCTTTTATTATAAAATAATGACCGGGCATTGTCTTCAAAGAAATGCCTAAAAATAGGTAAAAACCTAGTCACTAAAAACAAGTGAAGGAAAAATTTGATACGATAAAATCTTAAAGGAGAATTGGGAAGTTAGATGCTCTTTGAATAAACCATATCATAGATGTAAGATGAAACACTTTATGATCCAAAAGTGGAAATTTAGAAGCAAAAGAATATTTTTAAAAAAGAAACATGTTGGAAAATTCAAGATAAAAAATTTGGAAAGAGATCATTTAAAAATTTCACTTGCTATTTTTGCAATGAAAAAGTCATATAACACTAAATTGTCCAAAATAAATAGTAATGTAGTCAAATTTCTTGAAGAAAATAGTCTAAAAATTTGTCTAGGATAAAAAATAGAGTCAGAAGAAGACATTTTGTAGGAATTAGAATCTATTTCTTTGGATTTTTAAAAGAAACTGAAGAATTCATTTTCATGATACAGGAAACAAATCTTACTAATGAAAATTTAGAAACCTTTAAATCTATCCCTGAAAACGGATTAAACCAAATTTGTTTGGGAGATATAGTCAAAGAAGACATGACTATCACAAATGATAAATTGATTAAATATAAAAGTCTTAAAATAGAAGACTTGTACAAAAAATTCAAATTTAAACCCTGGTAAGCCCAACATTTCGAAGGTTACAAAGGAATAACAAAGGCAAAATCCTACTCTAATAGGCAAGTTGAAATAAAAATTTTTGACAAAAAAAAATGACATTAGAAGATTTAACAAAAGTATTCTAAGGTGAGATTCATTCACATTGGCATAATCTAAATAGAGATTAGACCATTACTTAGAGTTGAAGTAAACTCACCAATCTAATGCGTAATCTAAGACAAAAGATTTTATGAACCTGTTCAATCGCTGATAAGGGGAATATAATTGAATTTGGTTTCTGACAAAATCCTTTTCACAATTAAACCAAATTATTTTATGTCTATAAATGATAAAAAAAATCCATGACACTTTAACATTGAGAATCCAAACTCAAAACATCAAGATGGATGGTAATACAAATGATTTAAAAATCTCTTACAAAGTTGTTCATTAATTAACTAGTGATACTGAAGTTAAAACAAAAATTGTTGACTTCGGTATGGTTGAGCTATATGAAGCCAAACCATTTGACGCTGAAATCAAACCAAGATTGATTGATATAAGAGATTTATGAATACCTAAAGCAGGGTTATTTGAAATTTTACGAGAAATCAACCAGAATCTTCTTGTAGATCAATTGAATTTTAAGCATAAGAAAATCCACTCTACTTTAGAAATAACAAATTATCTACAAGTAGAAAATCATTTAAAATAGATAACTTAAAAAAAATTGAAGAAGGTTCCTCAAGCTCAAGTAGCCTGGACAAAGAAACTGGATTAAGAAGAATCCAAGTTTTAGTTCTTCTTAGAAGTTTTTCTAATGAAGAAAAATATAGATCCATAATTTTTGAACAATTAAATATGGATTCGGATACAAAATTCTTTTCTTATAACCAAAATAAGAAAAATTATTGTTATATTGAAGTCATATTTGAATTTGAAGGCTACAAACCACATAGCCTACATGCACTTATATACATTAGAGTTACAACTATAGTATGAAAACCAAATACCATACCCAGAGTATATTGGATTCAAATGAAAAATCTTTTCTTAGCAAAAAATGCTAATGAGACAACATCTATAATCGACATCAAAGTAAAGGACATTATATTTTCAATCAAAACAACTAAAGGTAAAAGCACCTTTAGAATTCCAAAAATATTATGTTTTCCTTTGATGAATGGAGATATACTTTTAGTAAATAATTTCTTATCCCAATATTATCCTATAAGTGTATTTCATGGTCATGTCAACTTGACGGATAAATATAAATCTTATCCAATTCCTTAGTTAAAAACTCATGATTCAATCTGAAGTAAAGGATTTGTGCTAGTCAAGCATGGTGATCATAGTCCAATTTTAATAGATTCATTAAAATCAGCTGATGAATCACATTTGGTTTATAACAAGTTAAGCCCAAACCTCTCCGAAAATCTTTTAATGTTATGGGAAAAAGCTCTCAGATACTGTCATCTAAAACTAAAAGATGAAAACAAAATAATTAGGGTAAAACCTATGGTCTATATCAAACAAGATAGGGACGAATTTTAAGTTTAAATAAAAGAACTTCTGGATAAAAATTTGATAGAACCAACTAGAAACCAACATTCCAGCTCTGTTTTTCTTTTTAGGAACCATAGTGAAAGAAAAAGAGGAAAAGTTAGGATGGTTATCAATTATAAAAAATTGAATGAAAATCTGATTTTTGAAGGGTATTTTATACCTAGAAAAAAATTTTTAGAACTCAAACCAGAGGTACTAAAATATTTAGTAAATTTGATTGTAAATCAGGTTTTTAGCAAATAAAGCTTACAAAAAAAGTCAAAACCATAATTACCAAAAACAAAATGAATCAAAACGATTGACTACTTTTTCTTCACCATATGGCCATTAACAATAGATAGTTTTACCATTTAGAATATGTAATGCACCATAAATATTTCAAAGATGGATGTATGATATCTTTAAAGACATTAAAGATTTCTATCTTGTTGATATAGATGATGTAATGATTTTCTCTAAAAATGCTTTAGTAGAAGATTTCTATCTTGTCTATATAGATGATGTATTGATTTTTCAAAGATGAATAGTTTTGCCATTTAGAATGTGGATGATATCTTTAGCCCATGCTTTAGCAGAAGAAGCTATACTAGACTTTTTCAACCTTGGTTTGTAGAACAAACTCCATTATGCCCTGAATAAAATATAAGAAAGCTATATTTTAGGAAAAAAATTATGAATTCTACAAAGCAATGACAAGCATGGCATATGAGCTAAAAAAGCTCTAGGACAAAATTAATAAATTGGAAGAATTGTCAAACAACATGATTTCAAAAATTAACTTTGAAACTTCATTATTGGATTACCAAAGAATTTATGAAATCTAACAAATTATGGAAATTTTGAAAATTGCTACTAGTAACGCTCGTTTTGTAAAAGTCAAAAGAATTAAGTTTTATGAAGAGGCTAAACAAGTTATTCCTAGAGCAATATTTTCAATAATTGATAAATATATTAATGATCAAAAGATTAAACTAATCCTTCAAGACTTTTCTAATAAAACTAAAATTGATCCTATTTTTCATGTCAAAAAAATTCAATTCAACCATCAGTTAGATAAATGGAGGTTCGAAGCAACTGATTAGTGTTTGCTCAAAAAGATCATCTTCAATCCACTAGTGGCAACTGCCTACCAAGATTTTCCAGCACTGATCAAAATCATGATTAGCAAAATTCCCTATGGTTTAAAAAAAACCAAGGCATTTGAAATTTACAATTCTGTGAGATGGCGATACACTGAAAAATTTTATGAGTCTTATCAGATCCGAAAATTAAGGGAATACTCCTTTTCTGATAATCATACTTTCTCTAACCTAGCAGAAGGAGAGGTCACTTCAGATGAACAAGTTCTGTTACGGTCATGGGTAGAATTGATCCATAATGCCAAAATTCTACAGAATATGCCAGAAAAACATATGGCTACTGATGGTAGGAGGTTATTTGTATCTTCTATACCATTAATGTTTCGAGTAATTGAAAATCAAAAAAAATGAGGCATTCGACTTTTTAAACAAAATTAGTCAGATGAAAGTTTATGCATCTTCTAAGGTAGTAATTTATCTCAATGATTTTTATGAAAATTTTTTAACGAATATGGAATTAGAAGCCACACTTTCAACTGAAGAAACCCAAGCAAAGCAAGATTATCAGGAAAACATGGATGAAGAGGAATGGCATAATACGAACATGATGGAAGGCTAACAAAAGCTACACCATCACGGAAGCGCAGTAGACCAACAAGGAATGCTTCCAAAAGAAAAAGAATAAACTTTTTCAGAAATGGGCCATGGACGACTACACCTTTATCTAACACACGACAAAACTTTTTTGTTTTCTTTAACAAAAAACAATTCCATAATTGTACTATATCGATTGTCTTTTACTTTTCTGATTTTTTTATTTTATCTTTTATTGTGTAATGTTTTAAGTCTGTATTTCAAATCTGCCTCCAAGTTTATATAAAGGAGAAGTGTTGTAAGAATGAGGCACTGAAAAAATAGAGTGCTCTCTTTTTCTCTCTTTCAAAGTTCTCTGTCTATAATATTTTGTATGTAATTTTGATTATTATTGATAAAATTTTGTGTGTTTGTGAGTAATATTTTGAGTGTTTTTGAGTATTAACTTGAGTAATCACTTATTGGTATTAGAGCCCAAACGGTTTTGAGGTGTGACTATAGGCTATCTACTCTATGAAGGTTAGTATCTTTTAAATTTATGAATAATGATACTAGAGATTATCTTATCTATTTTGTTTTCCTTGAATCTTTTTTTGCTTATGTACGTAATATTAATGTTTCAAGAAGTACTTCAATTTCTATATATGATTTGTATTTAATATTAATGGACTTGTCAGTTAGCCATGAAGTTAATTAAAGAAACCAAAAATATTATAAATATAAAAGCTAGAATATTAGGAAATTTTAATAAGTTTTAAGATTATGTTCTATAATTATTAGAAACTATTAAGGCTTTTCAGTAAATATTTGTGTGGTCCAAAGTGATCCTTAGGGATTATTCTGCAATTTCTAAAAGCTATGGGGCTTCTGGGGGTACAAGTGAACCTAAATTGAAATCTCAAGGAGGTCTAAGTGAAACTATCCCAATAATAAATTAAGAAACAATAAAGTAAGAAAATAAAGATGGTGGATGATGTGGGCTCTAACAAAGCCAAGCGAGGATAAGTCTTAACAAAACTAAGGAAGGCAGTGGGAGAATATATATATATATAAGAATATGTATATTCTTTTTATGTAGTAAAGGTTTTTTTGAGGTACCAAACCTTGTATGATGTAAAAGTTTTAGAGGTACCAAAATTTGGATGTTTTGATTTTTGGGAAATTGGGTTCAAATTTTAGTTTTGTGGAATCTTTGTTTAAAGACCCAATTGGTCTCGGTTTTTGCTTGACAAAGAGAAGAATGATGTTCTACTTCGTATGGGTAGACCATGGTGGGTGCAGCGGTGAAGTAGTGAAGGAACAACAAAACGCGCAACTACGATGGCAGTATGTGTTTGCCAGATTAAGGGGCTATGGGTGATGGTATCAACTAATGGAATGATTGTCGAAACAAAGGTTTGTGCAGAAATCTCAAAAAAAAAAAAAACAATAATTAGATAGTTACTGAAATTTAGAATACCACAACCCTAATACCATGTAAGAAAATAATGGTACGGAGAGAAAAGGGAAAAATGTATATTCATGCGTGTATTTACAAGGAGTACAACGATTATATTTAGACCAAAATAACCTAACTGAGAAAAATAGAATATCCTAGAATATGTTAATTACATAGTAAAGAATATATTCTAATAATGGTAAGATAATATATATAGAATAATATAATATATTTTAAAACCATCAATGAATAGTTTGAATTACCAAAACATATATTATAAAATGACAATACTAGTGACTGTTCCAGGACAGTAATAGTAATTAGCAATGCTCCTCGGATTGTATGATTAAACCGCAGAAAAAATACTGGCAGTTTATTATATGAATCATACAAGTCACCAATTATACTAGCAATTGCATTCTATTTTGTATCCCAGGTTTTATTATACGAGATAGCATATTGGAATTGATTCTTGAGTATCATAGTTGTTGACATTTGGTGTATGTATACACCATTAATTTTAACATTTATTCATATACACATCATAACATACATATATGTACAAGTACACATAGGCAAACTGGGCATTGAGATTGGTGGTTGGTAAATGAGACGAAACAAAGCATGGGTGTGACGAAGTAGAGCATGGGTGTCCATGATGTATTGGGTTTTTTTCATCGTGGGTAAATCTAACGTAATTGGTTTCTCTAATGAAATAAGCTATTCTCTCCGATGCCTCTCCTAATTGCTAGATCTATCTCTCAACTTGTGATTTTTTTAAGTGAAAAGAAATCGATGTGTTAAGAAAACAAAGCAAGATAAACATAAAGTTGACTCTTAAGTTTTGATTTTAATCAAATAGGAAAAGCCACATGATCAAACATTTTAAGAAGCCACATAATCACATTGCGGTTTCAACTTCCTCATTAAGAAATCGCATTATGACGTTGTCCTTTCTAACTTTCTTTTTCAGAAATCCGATTTTGATGTAGCGATTTTAGGTTTTATAAAAATCTCATTATCATGTCCTGATTTCATTATCAATAGTTTGCCAATTATGTTTTCAGTCATTGTTTGGCTAATTTATTTTTCTTTTAGTAGGAACAAATAAAAAAAATGCCAGGAGAATGGCACGCTAAGGACATATAGTGAAAATTTTGTTCCCATGCATTTTGTATATTAAATTATGAATTGAATTTTTTTTGTTATGGTTGTTATATTCATATGTATAGCTAATGAAAATGTATAAAAATTATATATATATATTGCCATATCCTTTACAAATTTGCTACATCCTTATCACATCTATGTTCTTATTTTTCTAAAATTATAATATCCATATGTGTACTCATATATCATGTTCATATCTCATAGTGATGTAAAGATGTAGATCGACCTACAATTTTTAAAATATTTTAATAATTCATTACTTTGCAACACTTTTTTTAACAACTCATCTTCATTACATTTAGGCTATTTTAGGGTCTATTTAGTAAAACTATCAGTTTTCAATTTTTGTATTCAATTTTCAGTTTTTATATTTAGTTTTTAATTTTTAGTTTTCATTTTCACAATAAAAAAAAACCAAAAACTTGAAACACATTTGATAACGATAGTTATCAGTAGGTAATTATAATTCTGAAATAAATGAATTCAATAAATTTAATCCTTTTAATTATATTAATTTTTAAAAATAATTTAATCCAATAAAAATAAAACTTATCAAACATAATTTATTATAATTATTTTTAAAAAATTTTAATAAAATATATTTCATGTTAATTTAATTAATTAAATTAAGTTAACTTTAATTAATTAATTATATTATTTTTTCAACCTAATTTAATTCAATAGAAATAAAATATATTCATTAACATTTAATTATATTATTCATTAAAAATAATTTATATTAATTATTTTTATATTGACTTAATTAATTCAATTTAATTAAATAATTAAATTAAATTAATTAAAATGTACTAATTTTAATCACATTTTTTTAAAAAACTATTTAATTCAATAAAATAAAATATGTTAAATATTATTTATTATATTATTTATTAAAATAATTTAATAAAATATATTTAATTTTTAACTAATTAATTTCAATTATAATTAATATAATTTAGTCAATTATTATATTTAATATGTAATTTAATATATTAAAATAATTATTGATAAAATTAATTATTAATTATATTGTATTAATAATATTTTTGAATAAATAAATTTTTTTTATTAATTTAATATATTAATGTATTTTATAAATTACTTAAATATTTTTATTATCATTTAATTTTATATATCAATTAAGTATTTTTATATTAAATAATAATATATTTAATGGTGGCCAAAGATGAGTGAGAAGTAGTAACCGCGGTGGGAGATGGTGGCCGAATGTTAGTGGTAAGCAACGGACGATGGTGATTGATGATTGTAACTGATGGTAATTTTGTAAGAAAATGAAAACTAAAAATAAAAAGTAGAGAAAACAACTTTTCTATATTTTCATAATTTTTAAAAATTTTGAAAAAAGTTTTCATTTTTTTGAAAACTAAAAACAAATTTTCTGAAAATTATATTCATATTCAGTTTTCAAAAAAAAAAAAAAAAGAAGAAAATAAAACTGAAAACTGAAAATGAAAAATAACCAAACGGGACTTTAGTAATTCATATTCATTATTTGATTATTTTTTTTAATTTGTAATAATTTGTAGTATTTTTTATAGTTCATTCATTTCATAATAAAAAATTTTAAGTGTATTAACAAATATATAAAGTTAATGGGTCAAAGGTAGGATAAGAAAAAAAATCTGATTTTGGGATATTTGACAACATAAAAAAAATACAATTTTGTATTAGGATTCGATATGTATATATTAGGTTTTTGATTAGATGGTTGACAAAAATTTATAAAGGTTAAAAAAATTAAAAAAGATTAATAAAATTAGTAAAAATTAATAAAAATTAGAATTGCATTGAATAGACAAAGTTGAAAAAAGTTTATAAAAATTAAAATTTTAATAAAAATTAGTGAGCCAAATACCTTCTTAATTTTAATTGTGTAAGTCAAGTTGGAACCGATCGACCCGAACTTCGAGTCGGGTTGGTATATGAGTCAATTATCAATTATGTAAGATGTGTGGGGCCCACGACCAGATCAACCCAACATGTCTGCGCTGGCATAATTACAACATACAAAAGCATGTACTTATATAGATACCATAATCCGAGGACGAAACCGATCCAATCCAACTCACTCTGTACCCCACGTGCTTAACGCACAAATTCGAACCGTTTCCGCGCGGGTATATATATTACTACGGGGTATGCAGTATTTGGTTGATAAAAAATTAGATAAAAAATACTATAAAAGTATAAGATTTTTAATATAAAAGTGATATGTGATAAAATTTAATTAAAAGAAAGTATAATAAATTGATGAGTTTTGATTTTTTTTTTATTGGTCAAACAGACTCATAGGCCCCAAATAATTAAATACATGTTTGGTCAATTAAAAAAAACCAAAACTCACCAACTTTTTATACTTTCTTCCAATTAAATCAAATCTTTATATTTTTACTATACTTTTTGGTCAACTTTTTTTCAACAAAACACCCTACAAATATTTCAAAATCCAAAGAAGTAACTGTGGGCCCGTTTGGCGCAAAAAATAATAGCAAAAATAGCGAAAAATGTAGTTTAAGTAACTTTTTAGCATTTAGTGCGCAGCCACCAAATCTCGTTTCCAGAAATGAATAGTGAAACTTTTTGACTTTTGTATTAACTTTTTGGAAAGAGAAACCGCCAAAACGGTTTTTTGGTTGTATTAGAACGGTTTGGATGGAATGGAGCAGTGGAGAAACCGTCGAAACGGTTTAGTACTTTCCGTCGGAACGGTATACAAAAAATAGGTAAAGTGGGTGTCATTTGCTAGTTTAGGAGTTCGTGTTGATATTCCCAAAAAAAATTACCCATTCGATTAACGGAATTCTAATTATGTTATTTTTTTAAAAAGATTCTTTTTTTTTTTTTTTGAATTTGGGAGGGAAAGAAAATGTAAAAGTATAATAGAGAATTTCAGAGGTTTTCAGAGTTTTTCAACAAATTTTCTTGAGCCAATGTACCCTCTATGCATATATATATCCTTCATTTTTAAATTTTAAATAATTTTTAAATATATTCAAACGATTTTTCATATAATTTGTATTTTTAATTTTTTAATACAATTTGACTAAACATCTTTTCAATGAAAGGAGTATTATAAAATAAAATTCTAATTATCTTTTGCCTATGCTCCTTAAATTTTAAAAATTTAGGTGGTATTTAATTTGTATTTATATTTTTTGTTTTATATTTTTTTATTTTATATGTTTTGTATTTTGAAAATCTCAAAATAAGGAAAATAGAAAAATATATTTGATTTGATTTTTTCTTTTTATCGTGTTTTGAGATTTTTTTTTTGAGTTAAAAACGTTCAAAACAATTTTGTAACCATTTTAAATTTCATATGTAAACCTATTTTTTGTTTTATAGATTTTGAAAACATAAGTAACCAAACAAATTTTGAACTGTTTTTCTTATTTTCAAAAAACACAAAATGAAAATAGACTCAAATAGATATACCAAATGGCGCCTTACTTTTGCATTCTTTGGATTTTGGATTAAAGTGAAAAAATTTAAAAATCTGTTATACATAATAGTTTTGATTCTAAATAAGTTTAAAAATTGTATTTATACGCCTATAATTTATATTACTTATATTCCCTGATTCTATTTGGTTTTTAATATATATTTTTGTCATTTCACTTGAAAAATTGATACTGTTTACAACTTTACTTTCATCTAAATTATAGAGGATGCAAATATATGTTTTAAAATTTACAAAATGTAATTGATTTATACCTTAAATATAAGATGTAAAAAAACAATTACCCCTCTAAGACCACAGTATTTACAAATTATGCCCCGACACTCTCAACTAAATTACGATCTTACCCTTCGTCTAATACTAGGGATAGCCCGTGCTTGAAGGCACGATTGTCCAGCTCAGCCCCTCCATCCCTTCTCTGCCACAGCCCCCTCCATCTCTCCTCTTTTTGCTGACTGGGATAAATGTTCCATTAGTATGAGTAAATTTGTAATATAGATTTTCTCCCAATCTTGCTAAAAAATAAATAAATAATGAAGATGTGAAAAAAAGAACCCCTATTTTAAAAATTTAATCTTAATAGAGAATTTTTACTTTATTAGTATTATACATACTGGAATTTTAATTAAGAATATCAATAAGACATATAAAAAGGTAATCGACCTAAAATTCAAATATATGTTCAAAAATGATTTCATTTGTTAAATCAAATTAAATCAATTCTTTATTTTAAAATCAAATCAATTTTTACGAAAGAAATGTTTTCAAACGGAGTGTAATATGATTCAAACGAATTTGGAATAGATTTGAGATTTGCCTATTAAGTAGTCCAATACTCATTTATTCTTAGGGTATTTGATAGATACCCATTTATTACAATAAAATATACCACATCCATTTAAATAATTATAATTTTATTCTTAAGATAAAAATAATTAAACTCTAGTATTTCAACATGTATTACAACAAAATCAAGAACGCATTGTAACAGATGCATTAAAAAGCCTTATGCAAATTGTTCCTGATTATGCTTAGGCTCTGTTTGGAAATGATAACTAAAACTAATTTTTTATTTTATTTTATGTAAAATAACCAAACTTTTCTTCTTACATTTTATACTATTTTTAAACATTGAAAGGTAAATTTGTCAAATTAGTAAAAAGGTAAAATCTTAGCTACTAAAGAGTTAATTTTTTTTTCTTTCTCAAATACACAAAAAAAAGTTGGTCAACAACAATGATCCAAACGGGCCCTTAATCTTTTGTTAATTGGCTGAGATCTTTGATATTTAGTGGCACCAGCTCCACAATATTATCATTAATGCTAGTGAATTCTTAATTTTGACTCTCATACAAGAGTTGTCACAGTAATAGTGGTGAATTTTGTTGTTCGAAAGGAAAAGGAATAGTTAGTATAATTATATTAGTACTTCAATTTTGACCAAATGGAAATTAAAAAAAAACTTTAATCATTGACAAAAAAATGTTTATATTGTTATCAAAGAAGTTATTATTTCATATTTTTATTTTTAAAAAAGTAATACTAAAACAACGCAGTTGTAATAAACAATAGCATAATGAGTAATTTTTTCTTAAGATGATAGCCAAAATGGAGCAATATCATTTTGGTACAAATTTTTGAAACAAAATTTTGATTTTGTAGTATTATCATGTAATGTTAAG
>QLOD02000016.1:23496461-23508368 GCA_003260245.2 Sideroxylon spinosum | reverse complement strand
CGCAAACTTGCATGCACGGAAAGCAAACCAATTTGATGTAATAATCACATGCAAAGCAAACACAAGTACAATTGAAACATACGAGCAAAGCAATGGTGTGGCTACATATATATATATATATATAATAACATATTATAAGGGGTTGGGTTGAAAACACCTGCTTTTTGTCCTAATACCCTGACCTAATTGATTATGATTATCACAAACAGTTCAGATTTAATATTATAATTATTTTATTCAATCTTTACTAAAGTTGTTGTAACATTGAATTTAAGTTTTCATTTTGGAATTGGCTAGTTAAAAATTAATTTTTGAACATCAACTTTTTAATTTTTTCTTTTTTTTTTAAATGATCAAAATTATTTTTTATATTTTAAATTAAATCATCAACAAAAAAGTATATCAAATCAACAATAACGTAAAACCTTTTTCTTTCTTTTTTATCTTTTCAAATATAAAAAGAATTAACTTTTTAATAGTTAACTAGTTTAAAAAAAAAAAAGAAGACTTTTTGTTCATCCTAAGCTAAGGCTAAGGGGCCATTTGGTACCACCAAAAAAATTTTAAAAATGCAACTTTGCACTCTGAACTCATGGGATCTTAGTGGTGAGTTGGGTGTTAATTCAACACCTGTAAAAGTTGAAGAAAAAAAATTTTAAAAAAAGTTAGTAAAAGTTAGAAAAAAAATTATAAAAGTAAGTTTTAAATTTAATAAAAAAAAGTTGGATAATTTAAATAAAATTGATAAAAATTATTTTTTTTATTTTTTTTGGTGTACTAAACCGTCCTTAAATTAGTAACAATACTTCGTTATATAATCCTTATATCGATTAGTTTTTTGATGGATGAGAAGGGATTGCAATGTTTTTGACTCATCAATAATTGAAATATTAAATATCAACAGTATGATTTTTTTTTAAATAATCCAATAGTCTTAGTTTAACTTGATTAAAATTAATTTTTTTATTCAAATCCAATTAGATCATTCTTGTTCCTATATTTTTAGTTTGATTGAATTAAATTTTAATTAAAAAATTAACTTTAATCAATTTAAATTAAAATCATTTAATTATTTGAAAAAAAAATCTCAGAATAATAAACGACTGAAGTGCTAAAATTCCTACCGGTGCCTTGCGACGTGGGGTCCACACGGTTGTCATTCACTGAGGCACGTGTCGTTACGGACAAGTCCCACCGATGGACTGCATATCATCAACGCGGGGAAGCGGGTGGGGCCTAACTTCCAGCAACCAGTGGCCATGAGTTCCCCCCCCCCCCTCCTTTTAATTTTTTTTTTTAATGTGTTTTAAACACACAGAAGAGGGTGATGCTGCTAGATGACACCGGTTCATAAGTTTTTTTTTTTTTTTTTTTTGAATGCGCTTTAAACTTGCGAACTAGGGATGATTTTATGAAGAAAAAAAAATTAATTTTTTTAATAATTGTTTACTAATTAGTTACTAAAAAATTATTTTTTATACTCGAAAAGAAAAAAATTATTAATAATTAGTTTTTAAGTTTTTTTTGTTCATTTAACTTTTTTGATCTTTAATATTTAAAATAAATTTAAAATATAAGAGGAAAATTTTAATCATTTTAAAAAATATTAAAAAATTTGTAGCTAGTAACGAAGTTATAAGCCTTTTTTTTTTTTAACACAATTCCCATCGTCAATCAACTCAAATATTTTTTTTTTTTTTGATTAAGAACTTGGTTCAAAAGATAAATATATTTTTGAGTTACTGAATAATATATTAAATATATTGAATATTAAAATATTTAAAAATAAAATTTATTAATATAAATTAAAATATTATAATAAAAATTCAGTTATCAATATAATTTTAAAATATTTTAAATGAATATTTTTAAAATATTTTAAAATAAAATTTATTTATATAATTTAATGCATTATACTAAAAATTCAACTATTATAAAAATTAGAATGTTGAGATATATCTCATTGAACAACCACAAATCTTTTTTTTTTTTTTTTTTCTTTCTTTCTTTATCTATGTTTGAATGCGTTTTAAACCCGCGAACTAAGGTCAAATTTGCGAAGAGAAAAAGTTAGTTTTTTTTGTCATTGGTTATCAACTAGTTACTAAAATATTATTTTTTTTTCTTTTTGTGTCCGGAAAGAAAAAAAAAAAGTTAACCTTTTTAGTTGTTATTTTTTTATCTCTTTGTTAATTTAACATTTTTACTCTTTAATGTTTAAAAGAAATTTAACATATAAGAGAATAAATTTGATTATTTCAAAAAATATCAAAAAACTAGTAGTTTGTGGCCGAGCAACCAATTTTTTCTTCCAAACACAACTCCTAACGTCAGCAGCCTAATTTTTCTTGTACAAATAATAAAAACATTGTTGAGTTATTGGATAATTATTAATTATAGTGAATACTAAAATATTTGAAAATAAGTTTTATTAATATAAATTAAAATAGTATAATAAAAATCTAGTTATCAATATAATTTAAAAATATTTAAAAGCATAATTCGTCAAAATAATTTAAAATATTATAATAAAAATTATTATTTGTCAAAAGCTGATAACTTGGCTACCAGCTACAAAATTTTTGATATTTTTCAAAATGATCAAATTTACCCTATTATATTTTAAATTATTTTTAAATATTGAAGAGTAAAATTATTAAATTAAAAAAATTAAAAAAAAACTAATTACTAATAAGTTAACTTTTTTCTCTTCCCAAATATAAAATTATTAATTTTTAGTAAACAGTAACCAATTAAATAAATTAATTTTTTTCCTTCACAAACTCAGCCTTAGTCTGTGGTTTAAAATACGTTCAAACATAAAAAATAAAAAAATAAAAACATTTTCTTGTGGCCAATGGCTGCTAAAGATGTTAAACCCCCTCCCCCAGCTTTCGATGACTTTTTTTTTTTTGTTATGCTGATAGTTTAGGCAGTTTTTGTGGAAATACGAAGGAAGATTGAGAAATTATGGAATTACGACTAATGAAACCGTGCTACCATGTTGCAGGTTTAAAACTGCGAAACCATATGGCGTCTAAGAAAATCGCAAAACAATTTCACAGTTTTTTGGTGAAACTGCATAATCATTTTGTGGTTTTAGGCAGAAAAACCGCACGATGATCTTGTGGTTCCTGGTCCAAAATATTTGCAATTCTACAAAAATGCATTACCATTTCGCGTTTTTTGACAACACTGATTAGCTTCAACACGAAAAACAAACCCCAACTTGCCAACCTACTTAGTAATAATAAACAAACACCACAAGCTACCATACCTATGTTATTCTTGTTTCTACTTCCAATATCAGTAGCCAAAAAGAAGACAATCTAGAGGACTAATATTCTACTTAAACAAATAAATAGAAAAGAAATTCAAAACCTCTTTCGTTGCAAGCAAAAAAAAAAATTTGACATTAATTATTATGCTCTAATTTAAATCTATGTATTTGTTTATATAACATTTGTACATGTATAAGAATACCAAATTAACCTATGGGAATTGATTGTTTGGTATACGAAGCAAAATAAATGCTTCAGATCTAACCCTTGATTACACCTTCCAGAACCTAAATATAGATGAACAACCTCACATCAGTACCTTTGAAAGTAATGATATAATCAAAGGTAACTCCAACATGTTTAATTGAATAATTTTAATTTGTATGCATTGAAAAAAAAGGGGGGAAATCAAAGTCCTTTTATTATAAAAGAAGATTTTGAAATAGAACATGCCTTAGACAAGCTCTAAAAAAAGCATTTCAAAGAAGAAATCATTGTTTAAATTTAATAAAACCTCCATAATGCAAAAACAAAATAATGTCTTAGAAATAAGAAAATAGTTGCATCCATAAACTGAAAAATACAAGAGACCCGAATGCTTTGTACAAAAATTAGTATTATAAATATTTAGAGATGGAAGTAGACTATTTCATTCAGGGTACATAAAAATAAAGTCAATCTGCTAGAAAGCATGTTACAAAAAATCAACCGATGACAGAGATTCTATGATAAAAGGCTAATGGGTGCCACAACTAGGAACCTTCTTACTTCGTGCTGCGTTCCTACGTCTATCCTCTAGTTGTGGCTGAATCGGGGGCTTCGTAGGCTGGGCGGATTGCTCGGTCTCCTGTGTATGACTGAGGGGCTTGTCCAACTGTACATGAGTCGTACTTTCCATCTCTGTCTGATATTGAGGTCTCGTCTTCTTCCTCCTCGCATATTGCAATAGAGAGGATACTCGTGGACTACTCGATGGTAAAGTGGGAGCACCTAATTGGATATCTTCTGCTGACGTACAAACTAGATGAACTGTGATGACAACCACTCAGTAGGCTCGGTGATTACTGTATAGTCATCAATGCTGGAGAGGTCAGTAGGAGCACCGGATGAAATTGGCAAGTCTGATGTTGATAGGTACACTCTGGTAAAAGTGGAAAGTCTATCTCTGGTTAAGGCTGATGGGCCGGCTGAGCTAGACAGTTCAAATCTATCTGATCCAAACCTTCTACCATCCTCTCGTAGTTGATGCTCTTCATTTAGAGTTACAATAGTCCTTCGGCCTATCACCCTTAAAGTCGCCACTAAACGATGCAACCTGTGTGGCCATGACAGCAATTTGTACCTGAAAACATCATCAAATCATATTACAATATAACCTATTCCAAATAAATAGCAAACATAGAGTATTTTGTCTGTGTTCATACTAATATTTCTTTCGTGGCAGCCATCAGCTGAGACCCAATGGGAGGCACATCACGAAGAGACCTAATATGATGCCTCGTAATCAACTCATACCACTGTATATACAGATCACTGCGATCCATTCGACCAAATACGTTGGTCAGCAGTGACCACTTGAGCACGTCGATCGTTCTACGTAACAATGTGATCAGCATGCTATATACTCTAATCAGTACCTGTTCTGTCTCGTCGGTTAATGGCATGTAAACGTTCAGATGTGTCACATGTGATTGGCTCATGCTAGACCATCCCAAAATACCGCAGTACGCGATCGAGTAAGTACATCTCGACTATGTCATAGAAAATCAATGGGTATCTCATCCGTCATATTTCTCGGTTGTGCACTGGGATAGGTAGGTCCTGCGGACATGGCTGCCATGTCACCTGGGCGTCTACCATCAAGTCCAACTGGTCCTTGTACTCCAGTAGAGTACGTACAGATGTCAATGTAAGCCCCACCCGACATCTGTTCGTTGTGTAGTTATGTATAGATTAGTGTATTATGTAAATAAATAGTAACTTTGCCAACATAGCACAATATGAAATAACGTTGTAATACCTACAACCGTATGGGTCTGGTGGTCAAACAACAAGTAAAGCCCCAGCTCTTAGAAAATCCAAATATGGTGCATCGGGTGGACGTGCCACATCTGCAGCATCTGCATGAGGTGCATCAGGGTCTTCAAGCTGAGGTGCATCGATTCGTCAGCCTCAACGTCGTACAACCCGACGAGGTAATGAGAACCTCTCCCATGCCCATATCTGTAAGATGACTAATGGGCCAGCTATCTCCTTCCCCCGAGTCTGCGATACCCTGCACATCTCCCGATATAGATAAGCCAAAGCTGCTCCTCCCCAGCTATATTGGCCAACATGGTCCAAGTCACTAAGTAATGGTAAAAACATCATCAAGATTAGTTTCCCTAATTTATTTGGGAACAAGCATCCTCCAATCAACATAAACAATGTCGCACGGGTATGGTGGTGCACTAAAGCATCATCTGCATCAGTTGGGAGGTGTCCAAAGTGTTGTTGCAACCAGCTGATTCTAATGCCGCTGCCTTTGATAGCACTTGTAGGGGGTGCCACACCTAGATGGCCATGTACAATATCAATCCAGCCCTGTATCTTATGAATCACATCGATGCCAGTAATTGCTATTCCATCAACCGTTAACCCGGTAATGGCATTGATGTTCTCCAGTATGACGGTGCATTCCCTGATCGACATATGAAAAGTGTGGGTCTCCACTCTCCACCTTTCCATAAGGGCTGTGATCAATGGCCTGTATAACATGATGCACCCAAGACGATAAAACCCGTAGACCCCTACTTTAATAATGTAATCTACAATGCAAGCATCTCTGGGTGGATCGGTAAGATCTCTCATGAGGTGCTGGCTAATACGAAGATCAAGAACTGTCGACTCCTATATAAAGAAAATTTAAAATTTAGTTACAAACACTTAGCAAGTATGAATTAAATATAGTAATCAACTACATAAACTCATAACATACCACACTATCCCATATGTCCATGGACCTATGTCTGAACTGTGACCTTAGCACAGATGCATCACGCGGTCGTGGCGATAACAAAAGAGGCTCCTGGTCACCTGAGGGATCCGTGACTTATACACCAAATGAAAAATTAGTATTAGTTCGGACAATTATATGTCACTTAAATGAATAGTGAGAAACTCATTAAAAGGTACACAAATTACATAACACTTAGCAAATATATGTCTTACGAATTACATAACAAAGCAATGAAAATACACACGAATTACATGACAAAGCAATTACAATAATTTAACATGAAAATTCTTTCATATTACAAAACCAAGCAATTAGAAAACTAGCTAGCTCAAGCGTTTTCCAAGGCAATTCCTCCTAGGATGACCCTCTTCACGACAAATGTCACACCGTAACTTAGTCGAAATTTCACTCTTGTCCATCTCATTCCTAATGCGAGTTGACATAGGCCTTCATTTATTTCACATCAAATATTGATTAGGAATGAAAGTTGGGAGTTTTGGCACTTCCTAATATTTAGGTTCATGTAAGGGCTAGAATTGGGTAGCGTATGTGCTGATGTAGCTGTCAGTGCATTAATCTGACGCAATCATGGCCATCCTGTCATAATGCCGTTCCTCACAAACCGCAATGACATATGAACAAAGGATCCGAGTGTTGGTCCATTTACCATATTTGTAAGTTTGATCTTTCAGATAAATCACCTGTGCATGACAACCCCCATTTACATGGTGCCCCGTAGTTACCTTATATATACTGTCAATATGATTAAATCAAACAATCCGATGTCCTCGAGCATATTGTTGATATTTACCAATCAAATCCAATACTGCTGGTGGATGTCGAACCCCAACTCCCTGAGCTGCTAGTGAAACTTCACTCTGATTACTAAAGTATGTCATGACTTTGTAAAATGTAAATTGAGCACATGCTGCAATAGGCAATGATCTGGCACCTCGCATAACATTGTTAAAACATTCTGAAATATTTGTTGTCGCATTTCCATACCTATGCCCCCCATCATGACACATTGTCCACTTTTCCTTTGGGATCTCGTCTAAATACTTCCACGCTGCAGGATTAAGATCTTTAATAATCCCCATTATTGCAACAAACTTTCGAATCTATGGATTTTTAACAGCATGAGATATCAGCTTATTTAAATGAGAGCTAGGAAACATTTCTTAAAATTAGCCTCCACATGCCTCAAACAAAATTTGTGGACAGCAAAAAAAGGTGCCTAGCCAGAGGTAGGGGTGTTGATGGCTTTGGTAATGCCAACATGTCTATCGAAAATCAAACAAAGGCCTCACCTATTTGGGAATATATGTCTCCGCAAGTTACGAAGGAACTAGTACCGACGGTCCACCGTCTCCTCATCTACTATTGCAAAAACCAATGGAAAAATCTGTAGGTTAGCATCAGTCCCCATAACAATGAGCAACTTCCCCTTATAACTTCCATACAAGTGAGTGGCATCTACTATTATGACCGGTCTGCAAAATTGGAAGCCATTAATAGAGGGTTTGAATACCCAAAACACGTACTGAAGAATGGTAGTACCTGCATCTGGTTCATGATGATAGCAGTAATCTACAACACTTCCAGGATTATAGGTTTTCACTGCATGTAGAAATACTGGTAGCTTAATAAATGATTCATCCTAGTCACCGAAAATACTAGCATTAGCCTTCTGTTTCGCAGCTTACGCTTTGTTGTACGAAATCACATATTAAAATTGATTTTTCACTACCAAAGCCAACCAACTGAATTGGATGGATCTTTCTTCACTAATTCTTCTGCATGTGTTGCAACATAATTGGCATCTAACTAAGCGTGATCTTAATTCATTCGAGCATAAATACAACTATGAGGACCCTCATACTTGGTGATCTGAAACTGGCCATGTCTTCTAAGTTTAGTAGCTTGCAATCGCTAAACACAAAGCGTTTTCTCATACATCTTATACCTAATAGCCCACCTCCTTGTATCTGATTCAACTGTTTAAAACTGAGTATTCATTCTAACTGAATATGCCTTCAGCGCCTTAATTACCTCAGTTTTGTTCTTGAAGATGACTTCAACACGAGGCTCCTCGATCTTAGGGTCCCAATTTTGGAATTGAAACCTACACATGGATGCTGCAGTGCTTGGTGTAGGCAATACTGTGAACGTTTGTGACGCTGGTTGATGGAAGCTATGCTCACCCTCTTCGATCCCCACGTTAGCATTAAAGCTACCATTTAGGTCATCAACATCGTTATCATCTAGATTGACATTATTATCATCATCTAACCTAAAGAATGAGTCTTCCTCTAGCATCATATCTTCCATGGTCAGAGGCACATGTGATGCGGCAACACCCGTTTGCTCCTCGTACTTAGCTAATTCTTGAACTGCCCTCATTCAGTGAAATCTACATGCAAAGGACTATAAGGCGATTGGAGATGGTGAGAATTTGATGCATGTTCTCCCTCAGAATTAATGATGGTGTTGTTTGCACGTTAGCACACACTGGTATGCGTTGAGAAAACTCTACTGACAATAGTTTCCTCAAAATTAATGATAGGTGTTATCTGCATGTTAGCACGCACTGGTACGGGTTAAGAAGACTCAACTGATAATAGTTCGAACTCTATGTATAGGTCAACATGTGTCCATTTTAATTGAGCCATGGTATCTATCATTCCTCTAACCCCACTATCATTTTTCACTCGAAAATGGCCTGTAACAAGCAACACTTCCAACAATCACTAGATATCGATATGTAATATTAATCTTTATCTGAGCCTCCTCTACACCCAATGTGTTGCACAGTTCGCTTATTAGATGTTCGTAACTTATTGTAGTAGGAACCCGAATGTTTTTCTCATACTCACGATCATAGAATAGCCCTTCATCATTCGAAGTTACATTCCTACCCCAAAAGCAAAATACAGTTACGTATTGTTCTGACATGGTACCTTCTGTTAAGTAAATTATAAAGTCAATGTTAGGAAAACTAAAACCATGAAATACATAATTTCATAAAACATATAACATTAATATTATAACTCGATTTAAAAAGATTGACATAATCAATACGCAACTTTTGGAATCTAATTCAATGCATAATTCTAATTAGATTCATATTATATCTTAATATTATCTATTTGAAGTTATTTTGAATACATAATTTAATAAAAAAAAAACATAACATTTGTATTATAACCTTATAGTATTATATATTGTAAATAGATTCATATTTTTTTAATTATTTTCAGTAATTGTAATTAAAATCATACGTTTTGAATTACTTTGAATACATAATTTTATAAAACAAAATAGCATTAATATTATAAGTTAATAGTATTATATATTATAAATCGATTCATATTTTTTAATTATTTTTAGTAATTCTAATTAAAATAAAATGTTTTGCATTATTTTGAATATATAATTTTATTAAAAAAAATATAGCATTATTATTATAACTTAGTACTGTTATATTTCCTAATTAGATTCAAATGTTTGAATTATTTAAGTAGTTTTAATTAAAATCAAATATTTTGATTTATTTTCAATAAATACATAATAATTTAATAAAAAACATAACATTAATATTATAATCTATATAAAATAGAAGGATGGTTGATAAGAAAAATCGTCCTAGCTGGCATTTGTTTTGGGGGGAGGGATTGATGGACGGGCGGGGTTGAGGTAGCAAAACATTTTAAGTGTGTAGTAAACCAAACCAAACTAAGCCTTTTTCCCACTAGGTGGTGTCGGTTATATGGATTTGACAACGCCAATCAAATCTGTTTAAGGACATGTCCTCCGTTAGATCCATAGAGACAATGTCATGTCTAATAGTTTCTTTTCAACTTCTTTTAGATCTTCATCTTCCTCTTCTACTCCTGACAATCTCTATGCTTTCACACCTTCTAACCAGTGCTTCCATTGGATGTCTCCTAACATAACCGAACCATCTTAAACAATTTTCTCTGATTTTATCTTCAATTGATGTTATTCCTACTTTGCCCCTAATCTCCTTATTCCTAATCCTATCTCTCATTGTGATCCCACACATCCATCTTAGCATTCTCATCTCCGCAACTGCCATCTTCTGAATATGATTATACTTTACTGCCCAACACTCTGATCTATACAATAACGCTAGTCTTACTGTCACCTTAAATAATTAATTTAAAATAATAAAACTCCATTATTTTTCTCATATTTTGTTAAATATTTTAAATTATTTTTTAAAATGTGATTATTTATAATAAATAATAAAATTTGGCATATTTTTTAAATAATATATAAATACCTATTAGACAATAAGTAATTTAAACTTTAAGTTTCTTAAAAATTTCCTTAAAAATAAATATTTAAATTAAAAATAAAATTTTAATGTGCTTAAAATTTAAAATTTTAATTACATACATTTTTACACTCTTTTTGTTATTTATAACTTTAAATACACACACTTTTAAAGCTTAAGATTTTTGAATTTGACATATTTTTAACGGCTGAATTTGCTTAATAATCAAGATTATTTTTCCTTTTCTCTCAATTTTACTTGTTTTTCCGGTCATTTTACATGGAAATATACTCCCTTAAAAACAACATGAATTTACATTTGACCTGTTTGTAAGCCAAATTATATTTCTATGACTTTAGACACAAATAATTTCTAGTTTAATAATATTATATATTCTAATTAGGTTCATATTTTTGAATTATTTTCAATAATTCTAATTACAATCAAATATTTTGAATTATTTTCAATACATAATAATTTAATAAAAAAATATAAAACATGCATCATCAGTGAAGATTTTGGAATTGGAATTGGAACATAAAAAATATATAACAAATCATGTAGCCGATCCTACCTAGTTTGGAATTAGAACATCTGGAAGCTAGAGGGAATTGGAATAACAGAACTAGAAACTTTTAGAAGAAATACAATAAGAATAAAAAAAATCTCGTGAGATGGAATACTTGGTGCTAATGAAGCAAAAATCAATTTTTGGTGCTAATGTGAGATGGAATTAGGAAATGAGAGTTGGCTTGATGAATGTACTTACCGGTCAGTGGAGGTGAACCCGAGTGACAGATCCGTGCTACGCCACGGGGGTACTCCGTGCTAATCAATGCTCCATGGGGAATGTATTTCGCCGACCAATCGGCGTAGCAACTCCGATTGAGAGGGAGCACTGTGAGACGAAGTGACGAGCTGGGAGAGGCGACTGAACTGAGAGAGAAACCCGGTAATGGCACTGAGCTGGGACTGACGAGCTAGGGAGGGACTGAAATGATATAAGGGCCAAGAACTGCAAGATAGTCATGCGTTTTCCGGTAGAAACCATGACACCAAGTCACCGTTCCACTTAGGCCAAAACCGCAAAATAGCTCTGCGTTTTCACTCAACAACCGTAAAATGGTTCTACGGTTTTAGTTACACGTGATATCGTTCTGCGGTTTTGTCTTTTACTTAAAAAAATTGATATGTTTATGATTCTACCTTTGTAAACTAAATATAATTTCTTAGCCAAAACTTAAAAACACTAAAGCTAAAAAGTTACTAGTCTCCGCTTAGGAAGACAAATTTGTAGCCCATTTGTTTTTACCTACCAGCTAAAAATG
>QLOD02000016.1:23436923-23461102 GCA_003260245.2 Sideroxylon spinosum | reverse complement strand
TGTGTGGATTTCCTCGCCACATATATTATCTTCCGCTTTCAATTATTTACATTCTTGATTGCTTGGGATATCTAGCATAGTACACGTGTGTTTGTTTTTTCACAACATAACACTTTCTTTTTTGTATTTCTCATTTTCTCGTAATTCTAATTCTTACCATATCGTAAAATTTTCTAGTCAAAATTATATTTTCTTTTCATTTTCCTCTCATTTTTACCTACGTCGCACATAACACGTGTTTTTCTATATCTCTAATAGAAATCTTATTTTCATTTTCTGCATTGTTCGGGGTTAGATAGCTTTGAGGTCGTTACAAATCCCATCCATTGATGCTTGTTGGACCTGTGTTCCTTACATTTCTCCGAGGACCAATTCTTACCATATCACAAATTTGTCAATTCTAACTTTTCTTTTCTTTTTTCATTTTGCCCTTGTCCAACGTAAGACTTTCTCTTTTGCTTTTCTCATTTTCACATAACTCCAATTCCTACCATATTTTAAAATTCTCCAGTTGAAATTCTATTTTCTTTTCTGTTTTGCCCCCATTTTAACTATGTCGTTCGTCACACGTGCTTTTTTGTATCTCTAACAAGTCTAATTATCGTTTTGTGCATTGTTTAAGGATTATAGACCTTTCAGGTCGTTTCAAATCCATCCATTGATTCCCGTGGGACTCGCGTCCTCGCCATTTCTTTAATGACCAATTCTTACCATAGCCTAAATTTGTCAATTCCTATTTCTATTTTCTTTTTCAATTTTACCCAGGTCTGACATGACGCGTGCTTTTTTACGTTTCTTGTTTTCTCATAACTCCAATTCTTACCATATTGCAAAATTTTATAGTTCAAATTCTATTTTGTTTTTTGTTTTTCCCTTATTTTACATACGTCATATGTCACACGTGCATTTTTTGCATCTCTAACAAGTCTAATTATCATTTTATGCATTGTTCTTCGGTTAGAGAGCTTTGAGGTCGTTACAAATTCCATCCATTGATGCTCGTTGCACTCGTGTCCCTCAAGTTTCCTCGACGAATAATTCTTACCATATCACAAATTCATCAATTACTTTCTCTTTTTTTTTTTTTCAGTTTACCCTTGTCCAACATAAGACTTTCTTTTTGGCATTCCTCATTTTCTCATAACTCTAATTCTTATCATATTGAGAAATTCTTCAGTCGAAATTCAATTTTCTTTTTTTGTTTTCCCCTTATTTTAACTATATCGTACGTGTTTTTTTGCATCTCTAACATGTCTAATTATCCTTTTGTGTACTGTTATTGGGTTAGAGAGCTTTATGGTAGTTACAAATCCCATCCAGTCATGCCTATTGGACTTGTGCCTCTCACATTTCTCCGACGACCAATTCTTACCATAAATCAAACCAAACCAAATTAGACCAAACCTTTTCCTAATAGGTCGGCTATATGGATTTAACGACCAATTCTTACCATATCACAAAACTTTCCAGTCCAAATTCTATTTTCTTTTTCGTTTTCAACCCATTTTACCTACGTTATACATAAAACATGTTTTTCTGCATCTCTAACAAGTCTAATTATTATTTTGCATACTGTCTTTGGATAAGTGAGTTTTGAGGTTGTCACAAATCCCATCCATTTTTTCCAGCAGGACTCGTGTCCTTAGCATTTCTTCGACGACCAATTCTTACTATATTACAAATTTTTTAATTCCTATTTCTCTTTTCTTTTTTAAGTCTACCATGTCTAATGTAAGACTTTCTTTCATGCATTTCTCATTTTCTCATAACTCCAATTCTTACCACATCGCAAAATTCTCTAGTACAAATTATGTTTTCTCTTTTTCCCCCCATATTAATTACAATGTTCATAACATGTGCTTTTTTGTAACTCAAACAAATCTAATTTTCATTTTGTGCACTATTCCAGGGTTAAAGATCTTTGACATCATTACAAATCCCATCAATTGAGGTTCGTGGGGGTGGTGTCGTTTTCTCCGACGATCTAACTCTTACCATATCACAGATTTGTCATTTCCGATTTCTCTTTTCTTTTTTCAATTTTCCCATGCTCAACAAAAGACTTTTTTTTTTTTTTTTTACCATTTCTCACTTTCCCATAACTCCAATTCTTACCATATCGAAAAAGTCTCATGTCAAAATTCTATTTTCTTCTCCCTCATTTCACCTACGTCATACATAACACGTGCTTGTTTACATCTCTAACAAATCTGATTATCGTTTTGTGCTTTCTTCTTGGGTTAGAGAGCTTTAAGGTCATTGCAAATCCCATCCATTAATGCCCGTGGGACTCTTGTCCTTAGCATTTCTCTGATGACCAATTCTTTCTATATCCCAAATTTGTTAATTCTTATTTCTATTTTCTTTTTCGATTTTAGCCGTGTTCGATATGATACGTGCTTTTTTACATTTCCCATTTTCTCACAACTCCAATTCGTATCGTGACACAAAATTCTTTAGTTCAAATTCTATTTTCTTTTCATTTTTTCCCCCAAATTACCTAGGCCGTATGTCATACTTATGTCACACGTTCTTTTTTACATCTTTAAGAAATCTAATAATCATTTTGTGCATTGTTCATGGGTTAGAAAATTTTGAGGTCATTAAAAATCCCATCTTGATGGTTGTTGGACTCGTGTTATCAGCATTCTCTGATGACCAATTCTTACCAAATTATAAATTTGTCAAATTTTATTTCTCTTTTCTTCTTCATTTTGCCATGTCGAATATAAGACTTTCTATTTTGCATTTCTCATTTCCTCATAACTCCAATTCTTACCACATCCTGAAATTCTCCGATCCAAATTCTATTTTTTTTCCTGCTTTCTCCCATTTTCCCTATATCGTACATAACATGTGTTTTTTTGCATCTATAACAAATCTAATTATCGTTTTATGCATTGTCTTTGGATTAGAGAGCTTGAGATCGTTACAAATCCCATCCATTATTGCCAGTGGGACTCATGTCATTTGCATTTCTCCGATGACCAATTCTTAGCATATCACAAATTTGTCAATTCCTATTTCTCTTTTCCTTTTTTTTTGTTTTGCCCATGACCAACATAAGACATTCTTTTATGCATTTCTCATAATTATAATTCTTACTATGTCGTAAAATTTTCCAGTCCAAATAAGACGTGCTTTTTTGAACCTATAACAAATCTAATTATCGTCGATTGATTGTTATTGGTTCTATACTAGTTCTTCATCATCGATTCTAGACCATAGGTCGATTGTTCCTAGTACAGACCACAGTGTCAAGTCTTCTTTCATCAGAGAACAATAAGTCCTCTAAATAAGTCCTCTAATTTATTTACTAGACCTCTATGGAGCCTAAATCTGATTCTATTGTTGGAACATTTACTATTTCAATTCAACTTATTTCCTAACTTATTACTAGAAAGTTGAATGGAACCAATTATGTACAGTGGTTTAAAGATGTTAAAATTCCTTTAACGGGATGTGGAAAACAAAAATACCTCACTAGTTCACCTCCACCATCGACTAATACTACCTATGACACATGGGTTCAAACAAATGCATGTCTTGTTAGTTTACTCTGGAATTCTATGGAACCTCTTGTGACTGATATGTGTACTCACTTAGATACATGTAAAAAGATTTGGGAGTACTTTCGTTTGTAATTTTCTAGTGACTTAACTCGCATATATGATCTGTCTTATGAGCTTTTTCAGCTACAGCAGTTTGGCAAGTCAATTACAAATTACTTTGCATCTCTAAAACGAATATCTGAGGAATTGAACTCTTTTCAGCCATTATCATTAGATATGAATGAGATGCAAAAGTAGTGCAAACAGATGGTGGTTCTTTGATTCTTCGCTGGTCTTGATCTTGAGTTTGAACCAATGAGAGCTCAGATACTTAGTGGAGCTTCTCTTCCGTCATTTGCTAAGAGTTATTCTAGGGTTATGAGGTTTGTATCTTGAGATTCATCTTTAGTAAGTTCAGATGCCTCTCAGTCTGCCCTTGCTAGCCAAATACCACCATCTCCCTCTGATAGTCATGATAATCGTGGTACTCATGGAGGTGGTCATGGTGGACAAGAAGGCCATTGCAGAAGATCGTGACCAAAATGCACAAATTGTGGAAAGTTGGGACATATTCATGAAAAATGCTAGGATTTATTTGTGTTAAAGGAGTCTAATAACACATAAGAGCAGGGGCCTCAACTTCAAAACCTAAGTGTTAAGGTGAGGTACGTCCATCTCTTATATGGAGGGAGTGACTTTTATCGCAAGTCTATGTGGGATAATATCTAACAGCCCCCCTCATGTTGGCCCGTATTGACATAGGCTTAACGTGGACAATGGTGAGGCCTAATTTAAAAACCCACTTTGATACCATGTTAAAAGAGCCCAACAACATACAAGAGTAGGCACCTCAACCTCAAAACCTAGGTGTTAAGGTGAAGGACGTCCATCTCTTATATGGGGGTGACTTTTATCACGGGTCGACGTGGGATAATATCTAACAATTTGGTAGACCTCTAATATGGCATATGCTGTCTCTTTTGACCCATCTACAGAAAACCCCACCACTAATGAGCATTCTCAAACAATGACTCTTTCAGGAGAAGAGTATTCAAGACTCTTATAGTACCAGATAACTCAACAGGCCTCTCTTCCAACTACTTCCCTTACTACTGCTCCTCAAGGTAATTCTCTTGCATGTGTTTCTACTCATTCTTTTTTTCTTTGGATTATCGACTCAGGTGATTTTAATCATATGTCTAGAGCATCCACATTATTCTCTAACATTCAGTATTCTAATTCTCTAAAAGTAGTTACTCTAGCCAATGGCTCTACAACTTCTGTTAGTGGTATTGGTACATTGATCCCTTCTCATTCTCTTTCTTTATCCCCAGTGTTATGTGTTCCTTCTTTCTCATTTAATCTAACGTCTGTGTGTAAAGTTATGAAACACCATAATTGCTTAGTGACATTCTTTCCTGATTCTATTATTATTCAAGATATGATAACAAGGGAGACGATTGGAGGAGGGCATGAAGCTGGAGGAGCCTACCACCTTGATACTACGTGGCCTAAAGCTTGTCCTGCTTTAGTTTCTCCTGCAGAGATTCATTGTCCTTGATCATCTGTATTTAAAAAGCTATTGTCATTGTGCCCTAATCTAAGTCATTTAAATTCCTTAAATTGTGAGTCCTATCAATTGGGAAAGCATCACCTTGTGTCTTGCTTCCCGAGTTAATAAGAGGTCATCATGTCCTTTTTATTAAGTTCATTCAGATGTTTGGGGTCATAGTCGTGTCACTTCAAAGTTGAGATTTAAGTATTTTGTCACATTTATTGATGATTTTTTAAGACTTACTTGGATTTATTTAATGAAAAATCATTCAGAATTATTTTCTATACTTCAATCCTTTTGTGCTGAAATTAAAACTCAGTTTGGTGTGCCTGTCCAAATTCTTCATAGTGATAATGCTAAAGAATATTTTTCTAACCCTTTTATTGAATTTATGGCTTCTTTGGGTATTATTCACTAGTCTTCATGTTCCCACACACCACAACAAAATAGGGTTGTTGAAAGAAAGAATTTACATCTTGTTGAAATTGCTTGTTGCCTTCTAATTCAAATTAATGTCCCAAAAATTTTTGGAGTGACGCTATCTTAACTGCATGTTATTTGATTAATCGGATGCCTTGTTTGTCCTTGATGACTGTACACCATATTTTTTGTTATTCCCAAACCAACCATTATATCTGTTCCACCCCGGACTTTTTCTTGTGTTTCTTTGTCTATCAGATTACTCCTGGGTCTAATAAATTGGATCTCTGTGCTCATAAGTGTATTTTTCTTGAGTACTCCAGGTTACAAAAAGGATATCGTTGCTATAGTCCTCTTCGTAATCGTTTCTTTGTCTGTGCGCTGGTGATACTTTCTTTGAGTTGCTCATTTTTCACTCAATCACAATCTTTAACTATTCTTGATGAGAGTCTTCCTTTACCTATTCTTTCTGCTAAACCTGTTTCAGTCAATCATCCCAATCCACCAAGTCTAACTTGTCACCTCTCTTACCCTAATCTGTAGGTCTACACCTGACGTCGAGCAGTTATTACTCCACCTACCGCTTCGTATGCTCCACCATCACCTTCTTTCAAGTCATCTAATCCTCCCAATAAGTTAGATCTTCCTATTGCTCTCCGGAAGGGTGAACGCACTTGTACTTTTCTTCCTCTTTCTAATTTTGTGTCTTATGATGCGTTATCCCCTTCTTATCTGTTGTTTGTTACATTTTTATCTTCTGTTTCTATTCCTAACTCTATTTCTGAAGTACTATCTCATTCTGGCTAGAGTTCTGCTATGGAAAAAGATATATTTACCCTTTGAGCTTGGGAATTGGTTCCTCTTCCTTCTGGTAAGTCCAAGGTTGGGTGTTGTTGGGTGTACACAGTTAAAGTTAAACCTGATAGCACTTTGGATAGACTGAAAGCTCATCTAATTACAAAGGGGTATACACAAGTCTATGTTCTAGACTTTTCTGAGAATTTTTCTCCTCTTGCTAAAATTGCCTCGGTTCATCATATTATTTCTTTGGCTGCGGTTTATCAGTCTTTACATCAACTTGATGTGAAGAATTCATTCTTTCATGGTGATCTCGCTGAGGAAATTTTTATGGAGCAACCTCCTTGTTTTGTTGCTCAAAGAGAGTCTGAGTTAGTTTGTAAATTGAAGAAGTCGTCATATTGACTAAAACAATCTCCTCGAGCATGGTTCGGTAGGTTCAACATTGTTGTCACTGAGTTTAGTCTAGTTTGCTGTAGTGTAGATTATTTAGTATTTTATCTTCATTTATCTAATGATAGAATTCGATTACTATTATATGTAGATGATATTGTTATCACAGGTGACAATACACGGGGCATTATTGATCTGAAAAGCTTCCTCCAAAGCAGATTTATTATGAAGGGTTTGGGTCCATTAAAATATTTCTTAGGGGCTGAGATTGCTAGGTCACAAATGGGTATTTCTCCCTCTCAAAGGAAGTATGTTCTTGATTTATTGTCTAAGACTAATATACTAGTTTCTAAACCGGTGGACACTCCAATAGATCCAAATACTAAGCTTGAGGTAGATAAGGGAGAGTTGTTATATGATCCTGGTCAGTATCGTAGGTTAGTTGGAAAGCTAAAATATTTGGCTATTACAAGACCAAATGTACCATTTGCTACGAGTGTGGTTAATCAGTTTTTGGATTCACCTCGCAGTTGTCATTGGGATTCGGTTATCGTTTCTTATGTTTTTGCATCTCTAACAAAATCTAATTATTGTTTTGTGCGTTGTTCTGGGATTAAAGAGTTTTGAGGATGTTACAAATTCCATCCGTTGTTGCCCATGGGACTCGTTTCCTTAACATTTCTCTGACTACCAATTCTTACCCTATCCCAAATTTGTCAATTCTTATTTCTACCTAACATGAGACGTGTTTTATTTCATTTCTTATTTTCTCATAACTTCAATCCTTACCATATTGCAAAATTCTCCTGTGCAAATTCTATTTTCCCCCATTTTACCAACGTCGTATGTCACATGTACTTTTTTTGCTTCTCTAACAAGTTAAATTTTCGTTTTATGTATTGTTCTTGGGTTAGAGAGCTTTGAAGTCCTTACAAATCTGATCCATTGATGCCTGTGGGACTTATGTACTTAGCATTTCTTTGACGACCCATTCTTATCATATCGCAAATTTGTCAATTCCTATTTCTCATTTCTTTTCTCTAGCCCAAATTTTATTTTCTCCCCCCCCCCATTTTAGTTACGTTGTACGTAACACATACTTTTTTTGCATCTCTAACAAGTCTAATTATCTTTTTGTGCATTGTTGTTGGGTTAGAGAGCTTTGAGGTCGTTACAAATCCCATCGATTAACGCTTGTGGGACTCGTGTACTTGTCATTTCTCTGACAACCAATTCATACCATATCATAAATTTGTCAATTCCTATTTCTCTTTTTTTTTTTTTTTTTGATTTTTTGTCCAGGTCAAACATGATACTTTCTTTTTTGCATTTCTCATTTTCTAATAACTCCACTTCATACCATGTCACAAAATTCTCCCATCCACATTCTTTTTTCTTGTTTTGTTTTCCCCCCATTTTGCCTACTTCGTACGTAACACGTGCCTTTTTGCATCTCTAACAAATCTAACTATTGTTTTGTGTATATATATATTTTGGATTAGAGAGTTTTGAGGTCGTTACAAACCCCATCCATTGTTGCTTGTGAGACTCTTGTCCTTAGCATTTCTCTGACGACCAACTCTTATTATATCATAAATTTATCATTTCCTATTTCATTTTTCTTTTTTCATTTTACCCATGTCCCACATAAGACTTTGTTTTTTGCATTTTTCATTTTCCTATAACTCCAATTCTTAAAATATCACAAAATTCTCCAGTCCAAATTCTAATTTTTCGTTTCTTCTTTTCCCCTATTTTACTTACGTCATATGTAACACTTACTTCTATAACTGGGCTAACTATTGTTTTGTGCATTGTTTTTGGGTTTAGGAGTTTTGTGGTCATTACAAATCCTGTCCATTGATGCCTGTGAGATTGGTGTCCTTCGCATTTCTTTGACGATCAGTTCTTACTGTATGAAAAATTTATCAATTTCTATTTGTCTTTTCTTTTTTCATTTTGTCCATGTCCAACATAAGACTTTATTTTTTACATTTCTCATTTTGTCATAACTCCAATTTTTATCATATCGCAAAATTCCCCAGTCCAAATTCTATTCCCCCTATTTTACCTATGTCGTACATAACAAGTGCCTTTTTGTATCTCTAACAAATCTAATTATCGTTTTGTGCATTGTTTAAGGATTATAGATCTTTCAGGTTATTTCAAATCCATTCGTTGATTCCAGTGGGACTCGTGTCCTTGTCATTTCTCTATCAACCCATTCTTACCATATCCTAAATTTGTCAATTCCTATTTCTATTTTCTTTTTCAATTTTACCCAGGTCCAACATAAGGCGTGCTTTTTTGTATTTCTCAATTTTCTCAAAACTCTAATTCCTACCAAATTGCAAAATTCTATCGTCCAAATTCTATTTTCTTTTTCTATTTTCCCCCATTTTACTACTTATGTCGTATGTCACACATGCTTTTTTTGTATCTCTAACTTGTCTAATTGTTGTATTTGTGCTTTGTTCTTCGGTTAGAGAGCATTAAGGTCATTACAAATCCCAATCATTAATGCCCGTGGGACTCGGGTCCTTAGCATTTCTTTGACGATCGATTTTTACCTTATCACAAATTTATCAAATCCTGTTTCTATTTTCTTTTTCCATTTACCCATGTCCGACATGAAACGTGTTTTTTTGCATTTCTCTTTTTCTCATTCCTCCAATTCTTACTGTATCGTAAAATTCTCTAGTCCAAATTCTACTTTCTTTCATGTCTTTCCCTGTTTTACCTATTTCCCACGTAATACATGCTTTTTTGCATCTCCAACAAGTCTAATTATCGTTTTATGGATTGTTTCTGGGTTAGAGAGCTTTGAGATCATTATAAATCTGATCCATTGATGCCTGTGGGACTCATGTCCTTAGCATTTCTTCGACCACCAATTCTTACTGACCGATCCTGAAATGTGTTCGGATTTCACCTCTCAGGTGCAAGAGGTTGGTCGTAGTCTTTCTTAATGAGAAACAAGGTCATCTCCACAGGAAGGGTTGTGTTAAAAGCTCTAGACTTGTTCTCTTAGTTAGTAGGAGAACCTATGTTAATCTAAACTAACTTTGGATTTATGGAATGCTTAGGTATGGGGTGAGTTGAGAATGGTGGAATGAAGGAGTTGTGATCCAAACTAGTTTCACCTCTCAGGTACAAGAGGTTGGTCGTAGTCTTTCTTGGTGAGAAACAAGGTCATCTCCAGAGGAAAGGTTGTGTTAAAAGCTCTAGACTTGTTCTCTTAGTTAGTAGGTGAACCTATGTTAATCTAAACTAACTTTGGATTTATGGAATGCTTAGGTATGGGGTGAGTTGAGAATGATGGAAGGAGAGAGTTGTGATTCAAACTTGAGATCAAAGCAGTACAAATAAAAATACTCATGTTAGTCTTGGCTTTGAACCAAATTTGGTAGTGGTATAGTAATGATTTACTCAAAAGCATTGATAACTTAACCTTGCAATCGCACACACATTGCTAGGTCGGAAGATATTTCCTTAAATCTCATTTATGGAACTAAAAGTAAGTGAAGGCTTTTGAAATTACTTTCGGACTCACCAAGATATTAAATCGAACACCCAGTGTGCACGAGCATTAACTCGTAACCAAGTTTCGATTGTAACACAGGTAAATCGATTTCTAAACAAGACCTCAAGTTATGGTTTTAGGAAAATAAGTTCCAAATCTCCAGGCCATTTTTATCAAACACTTGCCACGCACGAGTACCCACTCGTAACCAAGCTATGATTATAACAAGGGTGATTCGATTTCATAAGATAACTTAATTTTGAGTTTTGAAAAATATTTTTCTAACTCACCGAGACATTGAATCAAATACTTGGTGTGCACGAGTGAAAACTTGTAACCAAGCTATAATTGTGACATGGGTGAGCTGATTACGAAAGAATCCTAGCTTGCTATGAGATTCCAATTAGAAATCAAAAAGATATTTCATTGAAAAATATTCTTTTACATTTGAGTTTACCAAACTACCGCATCACCTTCAATGACTTGAAACCAAGTACAAACCCTAGCCTAACATTTACTTGAACTTCAAGAAGAAAAATAAACTTGCAAACAATCCAGTAATGTAAAATGAAAGGCAAAGACAAGAAGAAGATATTAAAAAATAAAGAAATAAGAAGAGAAAGCCGAAGAAACCAGAAACTTAAAGCTTAGCATTCGAAATAACAAATGTAAGTTACCTACAATGCAAAACCCTAGGAGACAGAATAGAGAAATCATCCAATAGAACTTCCACTAACCCTGATGATTAAAACGTAGTGTAGCTAATTCAAAGCAACGGACTTGAAAGCGTAAACCCTAACCCTAACCCTAATGAAATAACGTAATGTAAAAGCTTCCCCTAGAATATGAGAGATTTGGCCTATTTATAAGCTTACAAGTAGGCTTAAAAGAATTAAGCATAAAAAGGTAAATTTACAATTAAACAAAACACCAAAAGTCTGTTCGAAAACAACTCACAGGCACCCAATACAAAGTTAGTGTGTGCCCAAGCCAATTGTAGCCAACTGTTTGATAAAAATCCAAAGAGAGGGGCGGGGAAAATTGGTCTCGACGGGCGCCCACACGATGGAAGTTTCTTGTGTGCCCACCGTGGTGTGTACCCAGCATAAGTCTTTCTCGTGTGCCTACTGCGGTGTGCACCTAAGAATTTTCTCAGTCATGCGCCCACTGCAAGCTCTAACACCTCTCTACTGATCTGCTTGTTTAAGCTTCCAAGCTGCTTTTTTTTGGGTGTTTTCATTCCATACCCCTACAAAACACATAAAAATAATATAAATAATCAAAACATGATAAGAAATAAATTTTTACTTTGATAAAATGTTCCAAAGAAGAGTGTGAAATAAGGTTAAAATCAACAATGATTGCGAGCAATCACACCCCCCAACCGAGACATTGCTAATCCCCTAGGAATGGAAAGAATTAGATGAAGGGAAGACGAAGACATACCGAGCAAATCCATTTTATTCAACTAAAAAGAAAAAACCAATAATTTTAACTAAAAGGGAGGTTTCTTTTCGTACGAGACACCCTGCCACTTAGCGCGTGAGGGAAGCCCTTTGAACCCCTAGGTTCCCCCTAGTGGACGAGTGAGGTCTCGTGAGAATTTGCAGTGATGCTTCCCACAAACAATCATGGTATGGTCTTAAGATGTCAAAAAAGTGATTAAGATCAAAAATAAATCAAGCTCAACCCCAACAAGTCACAAAACCCAAATATTATATGTAATTCCCAAGTGCTAAGCATAAATGCATAGACTATCAAAGTAGGAAGAGCATGTGTGCAAAATTATTTCATTCATTCAACAAGGTTACAAGATTATAAATGGAACTAGGTTAAACTCACAAGGTACCACTCATAGAAAGAAATTCACTCATCAAGAGTTCACACATACATATTAGCATATAATGCTATCCTAGACTTCCTAGTTGCACACAACCCCACAAATAAGTAAGTAAACTAAATTGAAGTTCAAAGTGGATAGCTCTTAACAATGTTCCAATGCATGTGTAAGAAATCACACCACACAACCTACATAAGACCACTACATGCACAACACAAGAGTTGCTTGCTTAGAATCCACTAGGTCTTTCTTTCAGTTGTAACTTGGCTAGGGATAATGGTTAACAATGAAAGACATGGAAATCAAAGGCACATGTCTTAGGATAATGATGTTTCGGTGCACACAAGTCTCAATTTACCCATTTCCTTTCCCAATCCCAACAAGAATCCCAACTAGAACCTTATTGACACTAAATACTACCCTTAAGACATTTACAAATATTCAAATAATATAAAAGTCCCATGATTTCATAAACAAAAGAAATGAGAAATTTTCTTTTTCTTTTTTTTGTTTTTTTTGCTTGTTTTTTGGAATCTGAATATGAAATATACATCAGTTGAATTCTCCACCCAACATTTTCTCTCAATATGCTCTTTAAAGTTTTCATTCCAACTCAAGTTCACATATTGACATTGAGGCACTTTCACAGCCCAAGACATATGAGGGTGGGCCTTAAAGTGTGTGAATGGGCTTAAGGGATAATATATGAGGTGGAATCAAGAAAAGAAAATATATCAGAAACTTTATTAAAAGGCTTCAAATTGGTTCCTAGGGGAATTCATAATCAATAAAGAACGGGAAGGCCCAAATAGCAAAGAGGGCCTAGCATTATGTTCTAAGCTTGCAACAACTCATACTGTACAGAATGAAGCTAATGCAAGTTTATGAGATGGAATTGGTGCATTGAAAACCAAAGTGAAGAAAAACACATGGGCGTTAACTTTTCTATGAATGTAAGAAGTGTTTTGGGAGATAAGGGAACTTTGTAAAATGAGAGTCTTTCTCTCTAACCTTTTCTCTCTCTAGGGCTATTAAGGTTTTGGAGTGGCGGCTATGGTTTCCTTGCTGGTTGTCATGTTTCTCTACAGATTTCTTTGGTTTTTTTACTTAAAGTGGTAGTTATGGAGGATGCAATGAAAGATCTAGGTCATCTTTCCCATTCGGGTAAAGGAGAAGATGCTTTTTTTTATTCCGCTAAAGCAAAGGATGGAGTTTCTTCTTTGGGAGAGGGCTATAAAGCTGATGAAGTCTCCATTAAAGGTCCTTGTCAACTTTCTTCTTCGGGTGATGACACAAATAAAGCAAAAGGTGGGGTTTCCTCTTCTAAAAATGACTTTGCTGCAGGAATTGTCTACTTTGGGTAAAAGCTGAACCAACCTTTCCAAGATTTCAAATCCTTGCTCTTCTAAGGATTATCCAAGGGTCCCTTCTATTCTTTCAACAAATGACCTAGGGTTTTTAGGAAGAACCTCCTCTACAGCTGGTTCTTTGAGAGGTTTGAAAGACCTCATGTGAATATTGATTGTGTGCTTGAAAGGGGGGTTCAGACTGAAGTTGCTTTCATTAATGGAAGCTTAGAAGCTACTCGTGAAGCCATTGAAGGTGTGAAAACTAGAGAAGAAGCTGAAAAGAGTTCCAAGGAAATGAAAACGAAGCTTCAAAAGGCTTTACACCGGATTCAAAAGAATGGTTTTGAAGTTCTTCATTATGATGAGCCACAAGCTGATTCAAAGAGTGTTCTGGTTCTTTTTGTTTCATCGACTGATAATGATTCAAAGGAGATGGAGACCCCCTTTACAAGCCTTCGGCTCTTTTGGATTCGGGTGGAGAAGGAGAGAACTCTTACTTCTCTAAAAAATCATGGGCTGGTCTTGTTGAAGATGATGGTACAGTCCAACTAAACCTTGCTTCTAAGTTTCAAGATGTGGATGAAGTAGAATCTAAGCAACATGATTATGTGCTCCTAGATGTTAATGGTGAAAATTGTGTACTCTTCACAACCGGCTATAAATAACCCGGGAAAATGGGTCTCGGTTATTAAGGGTGGTTCTAGACCTGGAATGAAGCACTTTACATTCAACCCCAACTCAAGGAAGGGAAGGTTTGGCTGAAAATCCCTCAAGAGATAGCAAAGAAAAGGGTTGCTCGATGGGAGAATACCCTTGTGGTTTTCTTTTGGGTTAGCTTCCATTTATTTTTATTCAAAATATGGCATTGAAGCTATGAAAACCCCACGAGTAGATTGAGATCCTTACAAATGAAAATGGATTTTATTTTTTTTTTTTTGTTTTGAAAGTAGAAATGGAATGGAGAAAGTTTTATTGGGTGGTCCATGGCTTTTTGCTGGTAGGGTTGTTTTTCTTAGGAGGTGGAGACCTAGCATGATTCTAAACAAGGAGGGGTGCAAGCATTTCTGTAACATTCTATTAGAATATTGAACTGATGAGGGTCCTAGCTACATTGCAAGTGTAGTGGGCCAGCCTTTACATATTAACAAATGGATGGAGGAGATCAAAAGACTAAATGCCAGAATATGCATAAAGGTTGATGCGGAAGAGGAGTTCCCAAGTCCATGGAACTTGAAATGGATAATGGAAGTATTCTAGAAGTTAGTAGAAAGTATAGCTGGTTACCTAAGCGGTGTGGTGTTTGCAAAGAATTTGACCATGTCACTAAAGACTGTAAAAATGTGTTGAATGCTGAGAAGAAACCCAAGCCAAATGCTAGTTCCCATCTTGATGAAACATGGAAAGAAGTAAAGAGGCATGGGAAGGAAATAGTTGTAGACCTTGATCCACCGAATGTAAGGGATGACGTGAGCATTAAACCAAGGAGTGAAAATTCTACTTTTGCCTCCTCTAGCCATCAGCTTAAGGAAGATGAGAATAGAGGTGGAAATTTTTTGGAAAACATTGAACAGACTAACATTGCTCCTTCAAATAGCTTTTCCATTACCCCAAGCTCCGGAATTCAGATTATTATTGAGAAGAAAGCTAAGGACAAGATGAACCCCTTCTCTCCTCCAGCAAAGTTGATTTAAGATGATGGGAACTCGGTTATAGAAGAGGCTAAGATCGTCACTCCGTACAGAGTTGATCCGGGAAGAAACTCTCAAACAGCTGCTAAAGCTACTCCTTCTAATGCTTCAGCTACACCTTGCTTAAATCGTTTAGCTGAGAAGGTTCAAAACACAGATGAAGTGGAGAAGGGATTGGGCATGCTCAACCAAGGGGATGAAGCGGAGAGAAGGCGACACAAGAATCAATCACGCAAGGACACTAGAAGAAAGAAAAGAGGTTCGGGGAGCCCCAATTCCTCCCCTCCTACCTCTCTTTGATCCATTCTCTTACTGAATAATGAGAGTCTTGCACTCTCTTGGGCTAGTCTGGGCTAGCAGGTATGTGTTTATTACTTTTATTGCTTCCATGGTGAAGATTGAATGTTAGGACATCAGAGGAGGAAGTAAGATGGGGCAATTGATGTGTTGATTTAAAGATTTTATGGGTTAAACTTTAAACGCCCGTAACTTTTGACTCGAGAAGAGTTACGAGGCCTATTAATCTATTTGGAAAGTTCTTGACGAGCCCGTCTATGCGCCAACTACCGTCATGCTTCCAGGCCAAAAAACCTCGTTTAAAGCCTTTTTGGGGTGATTTTCTCCGATGATGCACAATTTTCTTTTGTTGCTATGGTGAAGATTGTATGCTGGACTGTTAGAGGCTTGAATGACACTCTTAAGCAAAAAGAAGTCGTTGCCATGGTTAACTCTCATAAGATTGACTACATAAGTCTAGTTGAAACTAAGGTTAGTAGCACTAATAAAGACAGGATTACTTCTAAACTCATCAGAGGATGGAATTTGATTGCTAACTATAACTATCATGCTTCGGGCAGGATTTGGGTGTTATGGATCCAAACATTTTAAACTTGCATGTCCTACATATGACTGAACAAGTTATTCATTGCTTTATTACAGTACTTGAATGTGGAACTCAATTCTTTGCTCCTTCATTTATGGTTTTAACTCTCATGTGGAAAGAAGAGCTCTATGGAAGGAATTAAAAACAGCCTCAAATCAATTTGGTTCTTCTAATCAGTGGGTGGCTCTTGGTGATTTTAATGCTATTCGATTTAGACACGAGAGGCGGGATGGTTCTTTGGATTGGCCTAGTTACATGGATGAATGCAATGATTCTATTGTGGATGCAAGCTTGGAAGATCTGAAATTTGGGGGTTTTTTGTTCACTTGGCATAATGTTAGAGGTAATGACCATATAATGAGGAAGCTAGATAACACCATTGTTAACTCTTGTTGGATGGATAAGTTTGACAAATCCTTCGCGGAATTTCTTCCTTATGGGGTTTAGGTCATTCTTCAGTTGTCATCGAGTGTGGATTTCAAGAAACCCAGATTAGAAGGCCTTTTAAGTTTTTCAATCACTGGGTTAATTTTAAGGAATTCATGCAAGTGGTTAAGGATGCTTGGAGTACACCAGTTCTAGGCTATGTTATGTTTAGAGACTATAAGAAAGCTTAAGGCTGTCAAAGCTGCTCTAGAGGCATTGAGTATGAAGAGAAACAGGGAAGCTTGTGAGGACTTTGCAAAACTAGGGCAGGAGCTCAGTGAGTTTTAGATTCACATTGAGAAGCATGGGGAGATGAATCCACCTTGAGAAGGGAAAAAGAATGTCTTGATAAACTTTCCAGAGCTAGTGATAGTGAAGAAATTTATACCAAGCAAAAGAGCCGAGTTCAATGGCTTAGAGAAGGGGATCCGAACACAACTTATTTCTTCAATTCTATCAAGAGCAGGATCAACACTAACAAAATTCTTTGTCCCTAAGATGATGAGGGTAACATGGTAAGAGATTCAAGAGAGATCAAAGATGTATCAAAAATTGCTGGGCTCAGATTGTGCAACTCCTTATGGTGGTAAGCAAGTTCTTAGTAAGTATATCTCCAAGTCACTAAAGGAAGATGAGGTGAATCTTCTTACTACAGGGATCACGGAAAAGGAGATTTAAGCCACTATGTTCAGTATTCATGCAAACAAAGCCCCCGGTGCTGACGGTTTCAATGGTTGCTTCTTCCAGAAGATATGGCATATTGTTGGCAGAGATGTCACTAAAGCTATAAAAGAGTTCTTCACTTCCAAAGTTTTGTTGATATAGCAAATTCAACTGTCATTGCTTTAATCCCAAAAGTTCCTAATGCTACAAAAGTTAAAGACTTTTTCCAATTTCTTGTTGCAACATGATATATAAATACATTACCAAGCTTCTTGCTGCGAGGCTAAAAAAAGCGCTACCATCCATTATAAATGAAGCTCAAGCAGCATTTGTAAGTGGAAGGCAGATTGGGACAATATTCTTTTGGCGCAAGAGCTTGTAAAAGGTTATACCTCTAATTGTGCTTCTTCAAGATGTGCAATCAAGGTGGATCTCATGATAGCCTTTGACTCTGTTCGTTGGGAATTTCTCTAGGACATTCTCATACTTATGCACTTTCCTCCTTTCTACATTGAATGGGTCAAGGCATCTGTCACTACTCCCAAGTTTTCAATTAGTATAAATGGTGAGCTTAATGGCTATTTTGAAGCGAGGAAGGGATTGAGGAAAGGGGATCCAATTTCACCCCATTTATTTGTTATCTGCATGGAAGTGCTATCCCGTATTATCCACAAGAATGTGTCTGATGCTCCTCAATTCAAATTTCACTGGAGATGTAGGAAGACTAGGCTCACTCATCTTTGCTTTACCTATGATTTGATGATGTTTTGCAAGGGGATTAAGATTCTATTATGGTTTTGAAAAAAACCCTAACTATCTTCTCCATGCTATCTGGTTTGTGCCCCAATCCTAAGAAGAGTGGGGTCTTTCTATTCAGCTTGGAGGGAGATGCAAAGCAAGCCATTGTAGACGTTCTGGGGTTTCGTCTAGGCTTCTTGCCAGTGAGATACCTTGGTGTGCCATTGATTGCTTCAAAGCTTGGTAAAACAAATTGTAAAGCATTAGAGGATAGAATTTTAAAGAAAGTAAGGACTTGGACTAACAGATTTCTTTCTTTTGCTGGAAGAATTTAACATATTCAATCGGTTCTGTTCAGTATTCAATCCTTTTGGTGCTCCCACTTCATACTTCTCGTGAAAGTTATCAAGACCATTGAGAGCTATCTTCGAGCTTTCCTATGGAAGGGGGTTTCACTTAATACGAAAAGTGCTAAGGTTGCTTGGGATGATGTTACTAGGCCAAAGGAAGAAGGTGGGTTGGGAATTAAAAAGATCAGAGAATGGAATGTTGCTTCGATGGCTAGATTCATCTGGATGATTTGCCAACCAATCTCTTCTTCTATGTGGGCCATTTCGGCGAAACCTATTGCACAAAAGTCATTTTTGGGTGGCGAAAGTACCATGGAACTATTCTTGGACTTGGCGAAAGATCCTCAACATTAGAGAAAAAGTGAAGGCATACATCTCCTCCAAGATTGGTAATGGTTTTCATACATCTCTTTGGTTTGATACTTGGATGCCTAGAGGTTCAATTTGCAACTCCCTCAATGGTAGAGTCATTTATGACTCGAGACTTCCAAAAGATGCATTGATTAAAGATATCATTGTAAATGGGCACTGGAGATGGCCTGTTGCTAATTCCTTTGACTTAATCAAGCTTAAAAGGGAGATAGAAGATTTAGATCCACCTTTGGGTAGCACAGATATGATCATGTGGGATAATACTTCAAAGTTCTCTTCCAAGGTAGCTTGGATGGTATTGAGGGAGCATCATCCAAGGGTAGAGTGGTGCCCTATTGTTTGGTTTAAATACCACATCCCAAGGCATTCTTTCTTCTTGTGGCTAGCCATTAAGAGGAAGTTATCCACTCAAGATAAACTCCTCTCTTATGGCCTGATACAGAATATGAAATGTGTCTTTTGTCCATAGCAGAAAGAGGACCATGATCATTTGTTTTTTCAATGTGGCTTCACGGGTAGAGTATGGAAGACAGTTATTGATTAATGTGGCATTCCTTTCACCTCCTTCTCTTGGTCCGACACTCAAAGGTGGGATGATCTCTAACTTCAAAGGTAAATCCCTTCGATCTCTACTTGGAAAGTTGAGTTTTGCTGCTAGTGTGTATGTTTTTTGGAGAGAGCGGAACAAGCGCATGTATGAGAATTCATGCTTGAATGAGATTGCTATTATTAAAACGGTTGATAAGATTGCTAGATTGAGAATCTTTGGAAGTGGTTCTTTCCTAAACTCCCTTGAAAATAAACACTTGATTCAAGCTTGGAAACTCACTGAAGAGGTATTGAAGAATTGAAGGTTTGATGGCTTGAAGAATTGAACCTTGTGGACTAATATATGCTTTTTTTTGCTGCCAAATACTATACGTGCTGCCTTGTGCATGGCTGGCCATGGATGCTCTTGCTTTACTTTGGGATGCCACTTTGTTGCTTTGCTCTACTAGCTAAAGAATATATAGTTGTGGCTTGGATTGTACATACAGGGTTATGCCCCTAAGACTTTGTATTTCTTCTTTTTATTAATATAATTTACCTTACCTTTCACAAAAAAAAAAGTGAAGAACAACAGAGCTATGATTATATGCAATCCCTCAAGAAAAGAACACTTGGCTCAAAAACTCACCATTAAGGGGTATAAGTCTCTACCTAGTCCAAGAATGCTCAATTAACCAATGTTAAATAAAATCCACTCCTAAGCAGATAAGCTTTTCTCCATTATAGTCAAAAATGCACAAGGTCATGCCACACTCAACTTGAACTAAATTTAAGTTTCATATGAACAAGACTCACTCATCACTCTCTCACTCAATTCCACAATCAACCAAACCAAAAAGGGCCGACATGCAAGAACAAAACAAAAATTCTAATTCATGCATTCTAGCTTAAAGTTGCTCGAAACTTAAAAAAAAACAAAATGAGAATTTTTTCACAAAGGGTCATCATGCGAACTCTACCCCTTAACCTAAACTAAACATTGTCGTCAATGTGAGAACCATGAAGTGTATCTGGGTCCGTAATGTGTAATGGTGAGCGTGATAATGAGCATGAAGCAATACCGCAAAAGGCATAAATAAGAATATAGCACAAAGTAAACCAAGCATGCACCTGTTATTTAACCTCCTTAAGGCATCACCTCATACACCCCCAACCTTAAGTCTATAATGCTCCAAACAACAACAACTATATTTATGAAGTACCAAACTTGGAAGTGCAAGACTAAAGAAAAAGGAAGAGGAAGGATATTACCTCAAGAGCTTCCTTAATTGAAGAAAATAAAAGAAACTATACAAGAGAAAAGGTTAGAAAGAAAATAAAAGAAGAATAAAATGAAAATAAAACCAAAGAAATAGTTAGTACAAAAGAAGAAATAACAATGAGAGAAGAAGATCAAACTAAAAAGAAAAAAGAAAATAACAAAAATAAAAATCTAATCTACTATATACAAATGAAATGAAGAAAAAAGGTTATCCAACACCCTTTCTAGCTCATACGTCCACAAATAGTTTAAGAAATAAAATGTTCTCTTAGGGCCCACAAAGCACCGAAGGTGCGCGCCTCTCGGATGTAAAACACACCGTGGGATGAAAGGCCAAGTGAGGTTCATGAAACCTTGGATGTGGCCATAATGCATGCAAGGACCTGGACATAGTAGGTTCAATCAGTCTCTCGATGCCCAAGAAATATACGGATATGGTGATGGTGGGCACTAATGATCTATTGACACCCAAAAAGTCTATCTCCCCATGTCGACTACCTTCCCCAAGTGATGGTTAGTCTCATTGTATTCATTCACAATCCCCATAGTAAGACTCTCGAATGGGGCTCAGTCAAGAGGTGCAAGGTGTACACCACTTAGCCTTAGGTGTACAAGTGAACGAACAAAGGTCAACCAAGTCAATGAGGTGCTCATTGGGCAATGTGACATTCAAATGCTCAGTTGGAGTTAAAGGGACTCTTGATAGGGCCTAGGGTGGTTGAGGTGGGTTGAGCATCAAGCTCGATTGTAGGTAAGGATTGCATGTCTCCCTAACTCACGGTAGGTGGTAAGGAAATCTCCTAAGTGGAAGAGTCATAGGGAAATGAGAAAAATCCTCATCCCAAACATCATCCCCAATGTGGTTAGAATAATTGTCCCACTCGGTGCCTATGGTCTCAAACTGTGCATCATTAGGTTCAGTAGGCCAATAATTCGGGAGCTCCTTAGAATGGCCCTTAGTGAGTGGAACAAAGTTGGGACATGTAAAATTCGAATAATCAAGCTCCATGCATACACTACTTCCTAAGGATGGATCATGAGGATCAAGTAAAGTAGGAACATACGGGAAAGGGTCAGTGTGGTTTTCAAGTACATGTGATTCAAATCTAGGTTTAAGTTGGCCTAGTGTGCTCATAAAAAAATTCAAGAAATGACCATGCCTCACTTGGAGTGAGGTCAAGAAATTCCCTACCCATGACTATATCAAATGCCTAGTGCACTTCACAAGATAAAGTATTGTATAATATAGCTAGGATGTCCCCTAACTCTAATCCGTGACTTGGAAAAATGTCCAGAAGTATGTTAAATCTCTCCCAGCATTTATAAAATACTTCACCCTTTTTTCAATAAAAATCTCTGATTTGAAGGCCATGGATAGAGATTTGATGAATGGAGAGGAATTTTTCAATAAAAGCTTGGCAACATTGATCCCAAGTGGTCCATTCACCAAAATCATAGCAGTAGCCACACTTTGTAAAGATGAAGGGAAAAACACGAACGTAAGTCTTCTACTCATTCTAACATCACAACATAAGCCACACACTACCTCAACCCTATCAAGGTGAAGACGTGGGTCTTCTTCCTCATGCCCAAAGAATTGGGGTAATTGGTGATAAGTCTCTAATGTATAGTCATATCCAAATTGGTCACTTAGTGACTCTGTATAGGCTTGGGCATCAAAAGGACCATGAGTGAAATCACCAAAATTCATGTCTAAGATAAGAAAACAACAAAAAATGAAGACAACATAAGAAAAGAAAAACTACACTAAAATGCAACCTAAGTTAACTAACCGACCCTAAAATGTGTTTGGGTTCTTACCTCTCAAGTGCAAGAGGGTAGTCGTAGTTTTAAACTCGGTGAGTCCGAGGTCGAATTCACAGAGAGCCTATTTATTTAATTTTTAGTTTATAAATCAAATTTGAGGCTGAATGTAAAAGAGGTTTTGTATTCAGTTTCACTAAATCTTAGGATTTAACAAAAATAAAATAAATAAAAACGAGTGAAATTAAAACTAAGGATTAAATTACTATTATGAAATAATTTTAACAATTCAATTAAACGTCTATTTCTTTTAATTTCAGAATAACTTGGAAGATAATTTAATTTAAGTAAATTACTATGATACTTAAAACCGATTAATGAAATTAATAAAGAAGAAGTTCTTGATTCAACTTATAAGTCAGGATAGTTCACCACTTTACTCTGGGACGTTTACTTTCAAACTTAAAATTCTATTTTGTTCGAAAATCATTAAGAACATTTGAATCAAAAACCAGTACTAGTGATTTCAAGCGAATATGGTTAAAGATTTTTGTTTTCAAAAGCTTTTCAAACAAACGAACTTAAAGTTTTACTCGAAACCTATTTATACTCTTATTCAAAAATATGTAGAAAGTTAAAATCGAAAACCCATACAAGTGATTTCAAACGAATGTGGTTAAAGATTTCCGTTTTCGAAGGTTTTCGAAACAAGTTAAAATAGATTTAAAAATAGTAGATCTCTACGCATGTGCTTTCAAAACGCATGAGAAAGATCTATGTAGATCCCAGAGTATTTTCATGAACTACCCGTTCTTGATTCGTTGAATCAAAAACTAGAATTTCTACGCTAACATTGTTTTAAATGAAATGAAAGCAATAAAAATATAAACCATCATGCGATCTAGCAATTGAAATCTAAAGATCATATATTAAAAGATTTAAACGAAAGAAACTTACACCAAAATCAACTCTGACAAAGCGTGGGTAAAAAAAAGTGCAGCGAAGAGCAAGAACAAGTCATACGAATCCATAAAACTCTTAAAACTATTCTAAAAACTCTCTTAAAATGTTTTCTCAAGCAAAACTATGAAAAGAATGAAAATCTGAATCTCCCAATGTTCAGCCGTCCCATACATATATATAGAGGTCAAGCAAAAACCCTTAAAATAGAAAAAACGTGCATTCCAGAAATCTTCCTAGGGTCTAGACCGTAGAGGAGGGGTCCGGACCGCAGAGGAAGGGTCCGGACCGCAGAATGGTTCATGCCCTCAGCTTGATTCTTGGGACAGCTTTCGGTCTCCAACTTCTGATGCAATTTTGACCCTGAAGACGATCGATTCAGGCTTTGGCTAAACCATAAAAGTTTTATCTCTTCAAGTCTTCTTTTCAATGCAAAATGAATCACATCAATCTGAATTGTGAGTGAAAAGTTATGGCCGGAAAATGGACAGGGTGTCTTGCTAGACACTAGCAGTGGTTTGCACATTTAAGCTCCAAATTCGCTTTTCTTGACTTGTTTTCCTTCCAAACTCCTATAAAACACGTGAAAACAAAATAAATACTAAAATTATAATAAAAAAGGAATTTTAATTGATAAAATGGTTAAAAGAAGAGCGTGAATTGATGTTAGAATCAACAATGATTGCGAGCAATCGCATCCCCCAACTTAAACATTGCTAGTCCCTAGCAATGCTTTTTATTAAAATGAAATACAACTACTATCCCATTTCTCTTTTCGTTGGAAACACGGTTGCACTTAGCAAGTGCAGCAAGCCCTTTAAACCCCTAGGTTCCCCTCAGTGGACGAGTAAGGTCTCGTGAGGGTTTGCAGTGAATTTACCCACAAAATTCTAAGATATAATTTCAAAGTGTTAAAAAGTGATCAAGATCAAAAATGATTCAAGTTCAAGGCCAACAAATCACAAAACCCAACTATCATGTGTAATTCACAAGTGCTAAGCATAAATGCATGGACTATTAGAATAGGAATAGCATATATGCAAAATTGTTTCATTCATTCAACAAGGTTTCAAGAGCATAAATGGAGCTATGTTTT
>QLOD02000016.1:23408691-23431489 GCA_003260245.2 Sideroxylon spinosum | reverse complement strand
TTTAGAGGATTTCCTGTGTGGATTTCTCTATCTTATAAATCGCTTTCCACATCTTTCTATTCTATTTATTGATTGATTGATTGATTGATTGGATTATCTAGCATAATATAGAATTTCAGTTAATATTAATTAAGTGTTGATTTTTTTTTTTTTTTGGCATGATTAAGAATATTGTCTTAAATGTATATTTTAAGCACACGTGATTTAATGATCACCTCTTATAGTTGATGTTACATAAGTAGATGCTCATGATGGTTCTGTGAGCTAGATTAGCTAGCCATGGATTATTTTAAATTCATTTCAATATTTGAACTATAACTTTGAGATATGTTTGGTTTTGGGCCCTCATTTATGGCATTTGGTTTTCTAGTCATTTAATGGCGTTAACTGAGTCTTTAGAATATTCATCATTGAATATTGGTTATTTAAATTTGCTACTGCTCTAACTAAGTAACATTTGATGTGGTTTGATGTGTATTTGTGGGTTTCGAGCTCATGTCACTGGGTTGTGAATTTTGGAGCGTGACAACTTAGTGTAAGAGCTTAGGTTTAGAAATACATAGGGATAGTAAGAAATTTTTTAGTTTTAGGATTATATGTTTTTGAAATGTTCCATGCAAAATTTGATGTTTAAGGCCTTGAAATTTAGAATTTAAATTTCCTTTTCCTTATTTCTACAATTATGGCACCAAGAGTTACGCCAATAGCCAAAGTAGGGGAAGTAAGCGACCCAGAGGTCATGGGGTTTAGGCTAGTCGTGGCTGTGGCTATGGAGTTAAGGCTAGTTTGCTCTGGTGAGCACTAGTTGAGGATGTGCACCTAGAGTTGACCCGTGAGTATGAGTCTAATGTTGGTGCAAAGTATGAGGTTTCTCTAGAAGTGGCTCTAGTATCATAGCCTGAAGAGGTTCAGTCTAGAAAGCCTTTAGTTTGGGCGCCAGTTACATTGACCCTATTTCTTTCATATAGCAGATTGCAGCAACTATGGCAGTATTAGCAAGAGGATCACAAGTAGGACCTCTATTGATTACTAGTTAGCTAGTAGGCTCATTGGAGTGGTTCAGGAGGATGAAGCCTCTAAGTTATGATGGAGTATACTCTAACATCACAGAGAGTTTTCTTAACCAGTTTGATAAAATCTTAAGGCCTTGCAGACTACAGATGCTCAGACGAGGATTGCACTGGTCACTTTCCAGATTTTGGGTCACATAGTGTTATAGTGGAATACAATAAAGAGTTCCTAGAATGTGATGGACTTAACTTGAAAGAGATTCCAAGAGTTGTTTCATGAGAATTTGTCCCTGTATCTCTTAATGGTGTAAAAAGAGAATGAGTTCATGGCACTTATTTGAAGGGCAATGACACTGTCAAAGTATGAGTGTCAGTTTATGTCTCTTTCTATATATGCTTCTGAGTTGGTATTTACAGAGTGGTACTATTGCTAGCGGTTTGATAGGGGTTTGCATGTGACTATTAGGAGTAGGATTGTCCCAATTGGGACTAGATGACTAAAAGACACTGATTGATTGAGTAATGACGGTTGAGAAAGAGTTGAATGATATTCAGGCCATGAATGAAAGTAAGCAGAGAAAGAGTACAACCCCATAAGCAGATAATTGAAATAACAAGAGATGAGAGGTGGAGCCCAAGCCGTAGCGATTCGCCTCTACTCAGTCAGCCGGCATGGTATAAACATAGGGACTTATTATGTACCATATCTGCCACGAACCAGACCATAGGAAGTATCAATACCCTTATACAATGCACTAGCTAGAACCAAGCAGCAATATGAGCAATGGTTTGAGCAAAGGTTAGGCCATTGAACTTGTTATTCTTTTGGCTAGCAGGGCCATATCTTTGCTATACTTATTACAACTTTGATTGACACTGGAGCTTCATACTAGTTTATAGCTAAGAATTATGTTTTTACATTTGGTTTACCTGTTGAACAATTATCTCTGCCTTTATGTGTTGAGATCCCAATTTATGGATACTCTTAGTTGAGTAAAGTTTGTTGAGGTTGGGAAATATCAATAATTAGGGAAGATTTAGTAAATGATTATCAGTCTTCTCATAACTTCATTAGGCTAAAGTTGGACAGTTTGATGTAATACTTGGTAATGATTTGATGGTAGCCTATCAAGCATTTATTGATTGTTTCAAAGGCCGTATGAACTTGCATATTCCTAAAGGAGATGTGATCAAATTCACGAGAGATTACTTTAATCTTTAGACTTTACCTTCTTTAGACGAGTAAAGACGAGTGGATTTTTGTAATTTGTTTGCCATTATGACATTAGAGAATGAGGCACAGGGTGCGGCTAAGTTGTCACAAGTAGTCTATGAATTTTTGAAGATTTTCCCTAAAGATTTGTTTAGATTACCACCAAAAATGGAGGTATAGTTTGCAATTAACTTGGCTCTAAGGACCAAGCCCATATCCATTGCGTCACATTGGTTTGCACTAGCAAAACTAATTGAGTTGAAGGCTTAAATTGAGAATTTGACCTCAAAAGGGTTTATCAGACCTAGCACATCTTCATGGGGTGCATCAGTGTTGTTTGCTGCAAAGAAGGACGGCATCCTTAGAATGTGCATTAGCTACAGAGGATTGAACAAAGTCACCATCAAGAATAGGTATCCATTATTGAGGATTGATGATTTTTTTGATCAGTTAAAGGGATTGGTGTGTTTCTTAAAAACTGATTTAAGATCGAGTTACCACATATTGCGGGTGTGATCAGAGGATATCCCAAGACAGCATTTAGGACTTGGTACGGCCATTATACATTACTAGTTAAGCCTTTTGGGTTGACAAATGCACTGACAGTGTTCATGGATATGATAAACTGAGTGTTAAACTAATATTTAGATTGGTTTATAATTGTATTTATAGATGATGTACTGGTTTACTCTCGCATAAGGAGCATTTGCAGATTATTCTTCAAACTTGAAAGAACATTAGTTGTATGCCAAGTTCAGTAAGTGTGAATTATGACTCTAAAAGCTAAAATTCCTCGAATATGTTATGCCGAGCGAAGGCGTTATAGTGGATTGTGAAGGTTGAGGTAGTTATGGACTGGCCGAGGCTAACACTACATTTGAGATCCATAACTTCTTAGGACTGGTAAGACACTACCGAAGATTTGCATTGGACTTTTCACAGCTAACTAGGTTGATAATGAGGTTAACTCGAAAGGGAGTCAAATTTGTATAAGATTAAGGTTTTGAACATTCATTCAAAAAATTAGAGAAGAGGTTGAAAACTACTCTAGTGCTTATGATCCCAGGGACTGGATAGAAGTATGTGGTCTATTGTGACGCATCCAAGGAAAGTTTGGGCAATTTTTTGATGCAAGAAGGGAAGATAGCGGCTTATTGGTCTTGATAGCTAAAGACTTGTGAGAAGAGCTACCTAATGCACAATCTTGAGTTGGCAATAGTTATCTTCGCACTCAAGAGTTGAAGGCACTATCTTTATCAGGACAAATTTGAGTTCTTCTCCAATCACAAAGTGCTTGAAGTATATCTTTAATTCAAAAGATTTGAGTCTGAGGCAGAGGAGATGGATTGAGTACTTGGAGAATTTTAATTTTGAATTATACTAACATTCAGGCAAGGCCAATGTGGTTGCTTATGCCTCGAGCTGATGACTCATGCCACCTTAACGAGTGTGGCAGTGGGGAATGGATAATGCTAGACAGTTTAGGGGAGGTTTGATTCGTACTATCAAGAGGTTGAGGATCCATTAGTGTTGTGTTCTACACTGATTTAGCCTACTTTGTTGAACAGAGTCATGGAGGCTGATGATTATTGAGAATGGATGGATAGCGGTAAGAGTATGCCTGGTTAGGTGACAGGATCAGATGACGGATTCTAGTTTCAGGAAAGATTGTTTGTTTTTGTTTCTATTCAGAATATGGTTTTGAATGAGTCCTACTACTCCAAGTTTACTGTACATCCTAGAGGAATAAAAATGTAACAGGACGTCCACCATCAATTCTTCTAGGCAGGAATGAAAAGAAACATGGTCTGGTTTATGAGTACGTGGTTAACTTACCAACAAGCAAAAGCAGACATTAAAGATTAACAAGCCACGGGGTACAGAGTTAATATTCAACACTACCCTATCATCCTCTAACAGATGGGTAATCAGAATATACCATTCATATTGTAGAGGATATGCTATGCACATTTGTCTTGGACTTTCAAGGTGGCTGGGAGGTGCATCTTTTGTTATTGGAATTTGCGTTCAACAACTGTTACTACTAGTCTAGCATTGAGATGGCACCTTATAAGACATTATATGGTAGGTCATGCAGATTTTTTATCTGCTGTGCTTGCTTACCCCAAGTGTAAGGATCAGTTGTAGCAAGATAATCTGATTAAGTCTGTGTCGTCTCACAGGGAGCATGAGGCTTCGATGATGGATTTAGGAAAATCATTTTGGAAAAAAAAAATTATTCCACAAAGAATTTTAAAACAAAATAAAATATTTTTCATTGATTTTTTTTTATGAAAGGTTTTTGAATTAGAATTAATTAATATCTAAAACAAAACATAACTTATCCTAGTTCAATCATATTATAGTTTAGTTGACTCTAATTTTCCCAATTTTATAACTCAACCAATAAACAATTTGGTGCAAATTGGTTGGAAGATTTCTTGGTTAAAATATGAAAGAAAGAAATTCTACCTCAGTTTTTATTTATCCAATGTTCAATTCAATAAGTCACAACATCAAATCGAGTATTCTGTATATGAGATCAAAAATCTAAACATATGAGAGTAGGATCATAACTATGAACTTACGATTTCAATTTTATAAAATTAAAGAGGAAAATTTCTATTTGACTTAGAAATAATATTGAACTCAAGCACATGATTGACGAAAATTAAAAATTAAAACAAAGCTATAATATTTCATGAATTAGAATAAGGATAAAAAGATTACCCAAGCATGTTAAAAGAAAAACTCACAATAATCGAAAGAAAACAAAGCTTAAAATTGAAATGAAAATTAAAATTCTGAAAATAAAACTAGAATACTTACTTGAAAAGAAATTTTGGAGAGAAAGCCCTTGGAGAAGGAGAAGAAAATTTTATTCGAACATAACCTAAAAACTACCCTGTTCTACTACCTGGAGAAACCTTAGAGGCTATCTCCTTTTATTGTCTAAAAACTCAAAACTTATGAAACCCACACTAATAAAGCCAATACTAATAACTCCCTTATTATAATCTTGCAAATTCTAATTATATATCTGATTATAATAATAATAATGGGGTGGGCAACCATTAAGATTCAGCAGTTGATATAATGAAGTCTATTAGAAGTTCACGGACTCCTCGAATGGGGGTTTGAAGGGTCCTTATCTTTCAGAGGGCCCATCGAAGGGTAACCTCAAACTTTGAATTTTTTAAGCTTCTTGAAATCAACCCTCTTCTGTCATGTAAACAAGCCTTCGAACAAAGGACCCTTCAAACGTGCCTTCGAAGGGTAGGGTTATACTTGAACATTTTTTTTCTTCTTCCTTTCTTACTCCACTTTCTATCATGCGAAGCCATGTCCGAATGGAACACGCTTCAAAGGTGCCTTCGAAGGGTTTTCATGACTTGTCTTATTTTTTTTCCTTTTTGTATCATTTCTTTATATTCAGCTTTAATTCACTTGCAATGGAAAATATTTAATATAAATAGGGGAATTAGCTTCATTTACTCTTTTTAACTATTGATTAATCACATTTAAACACATATAATTCACCATTTTATGTGATTAATCATGTTGGGCTGAGGTTACAGAAACAACATTACTAAAACCTGAGATGATTTGGGGAATGATAGAAAATATCCAAATTATCAAGTAAAGGCTCCAAATGGTGCGTAGTTACCAGAATAGTTATGTTGACCAAAGGCATATGCCATTGGAGTTTAAGGTAGAAGACCATATGTTCTTGAAGGTCTCACTATGTAAGGGACAATTTCAATTTAGCCGTAAGGGCATGCTTTCACAGAGGTAAATTAGCTCGATCGAGGTTTCGACTCGAGTTTGTGAGCTAGTGTATAGTTTAGATTTGCCACTGAGATTGTCTGAGTGTATGCAATGTTCCCTGTATCCATGCTAAGGAAGTATAATCTTAATTCATCTTATGTTTTAGATTGAGAGGAGCTTGAGGTTGATTCTGATGTCTCCTACGAGGTAAAGCCTATGAGGACTAAGGATTCTCATGAGCAGATTCTTGAAGTAGGTTCTTTGAGGGAAGACTATACACCTTTGGTTCATGTGCTGTGGAAACAATATAGATGGAATAGCTAACTTGGGAGTGCGAGCCAGATATGAGACTTCATTATCTCGAGTTGTTTGTTTAGCTTGGTGTGTTTATCTGTCTTTTGATTTTCAAGGAGAATTTTTTTTATAAAGAGGGTAAGATATAAAGACCCAAAATTTTGGTGTTTCTTGTAGAACCAGATTACCTATTAAGGTAAAAAGCAACGGCCTAAGCCTCCCGGGCCTAGGGCCATGAAGGGTAAGATAAGTACATCTAGGACTCTAAGAACAATTATACCCTATAGCTGAGGCTTGGGGATTTGATTTGAATTTAGTTATATGGCTACAGACTAGCCTTATAGAGTACATGACCCATAGTATGTTATTGACATGTAGTGATGTGAATGATCTGATGAGAATTACTTTAGCATGAGACTGTGAGATCATGGCTTAGTAACTATTTAATTACACTGGTATGATTAATATGAAAATTATGAATTTATTGTGAAGTTGAAATTGTGATTAAATAATATTGTCTTATATGCAAATTTTGAGTACACGTGATTTAATGCTCACCCCTATAGTTGATATTATAAGAGTAGATGCTCATGATGATCCTGTGAACTAGATTAGCTAGTCATGGATTGTTTTAACTTCGTTTCAATATTTGGATTGTAACTTTGAGATATGTTTGGTTTTTAGCCCGTATTTATGGCAATTAATTTTGTAGTTCTTTAGTGGCATTATTGCAACTTCAGAATATTCATCTTTGAATATTGGTTATTTAAATTAGTATTCGCTCTAAATAAGTTATATTTGATGTGGTTTGATGTGTATTTGTGGATTTTGAGCCCACATCTCTAGGTTATGGATTTTGAGGTGTGACATGATAGACTAACAAAAATTAAACCATCATGGAAGTGCAGTGGACCAATCAAGAATATTTGCAAAAGAAAAAGAATAAAATTTTATAGAACGGCCCATATACAACTGCATATTTATCCAACACACGAAAGAACTTATGTGAAGATTATTCAAATGAATTAGCTTAAACCAAAAGATATTCCCTAATAAGTGTACTATTACTATTGTATTTTTGTTTCTAGCTTATCTTTATCTTATCTTTTATTTTAGAGTGTTTGAAGTCTAGAATTTGAAATCCGACCTTAAGGTCTATAAATAAGACTAAATTTGTAGCAAGAAGGTATCGAAAAAATCTAAGCCTTCTCTCCTTTATCTAAACTCTCCTTTGTAAAACGTTCTTTATGTAATATCAATTCAATAGTAAAAATTTGAGTATTTAAATATTTGTGAGTAATGTTTTGAGTGTTTTGATAATAATTAATTGAAGTTGTGGAAGTTTTGAGTTTTCAACTTAGTATAAGAGCCTAGACGGTCCAACATATTTATTAATTACTGGAAACTATTAAGGTTGCTTTGTAATTACTGTGTGGTTTTATGCTATTTTTAATAGTTTTGGGACCATAAGCGGTGTAAGTAAACCTAAATTGAAATTTTCAGAGGTCCAAGTGAGACTAACCTTATTTCCCTACGAAAAGAAACTTGTTAACATTTATCATTGTCGCTGTTTTAGAAAACAAGTAGAGGAAATACTATATAGAAAACTCTGATGACCAATCTTGTTTTCACACTTTCCACAACTACCTACCAAAAATAACAAATGAAAGTATAGAACAAAACCTTCCAATCATATTAAACAAACTCGTAAAATAGTCATTGCCTAAACATGCTATAATCACCCTACACTAAATCAATATGTACTTCAGAAGATGGAGTCTGTTAGCCACACCAAAAATTCAATCTATCAATTTTCCTATGAGCCAGCCTCCCTTATTTAATCTTTCCCCTAATATCACTTTTCTTTTTTCTTTTTTCTTTTTTTTTTTTTGGTAATTGCTAATACCACTCTATATCATAAGAGTTTAGAGGGAAAAAATAATTTATACTTCTTACGTGTGAAACTTTATTTTATTTTAGTTATATTTGTAAATTTAATATAACCATATTATTAAAGAACGTCTAATAAGAAACATCAAAGTGAGTTTGGAAAATTGATTATATCTTTAACAAAAAGCTCATGATAAATGTATCATCACTGATAAAAAAAGAAGGTCACATAATAATAAATATATAAATTAATTCCACCAAATTAACATTTGACCATAATTGACTTCTTAACTCTAAAGCAAATGGAACAGATGGAGGGCTGCTTTTCGCCCCCCTCTGACACCTGCCCTTCCGCCCGGACAAAACCAATCCCTCCCAAATTACCTTAATACCCTTATTCCTTTAAATGAATTAATTTTTTACTTAATTGTTTTATTATTTTATTTTACTTTTTAATTTAATTCTTTTGTTTTTAAAAAAATATTTAATTATTTTATATTTTGCATTTATATATTTATTTATTTTTCTTTTGATTCTTTATTAATTTATTTAACACTACTTATGCATAATAGAAAATGTTCTCTTTTATGTTAGCAATAATTTTTCATATGTGGTTAAAACAATTATATGTATAACTTGCGAGCAAACACTTTTTTCAAATGAAAACTCTCTTAAACTAATCTTGTTTTAACAATGTTCAGAGAAGAGTACATGTAATAATACACAAAAAGAAATACATGAAAATATATAAAAATACAAATTCTAGTTTTCGTTGCCTCCAAAATTTCCTCCTGGCGCATTTGGTGATACACCCATTACTTCATACTACAACTGATTACGTATCCTATAACCAATGATCATTTGGCACATAAACCAACGATCATTAAATATAAAGAATATTAAATAAAGTAGAAAAAAATAAATATAATAAATAAAAGATATAAAGAATATTAAATAAATATAATAAATAGATAAATTTGACACATTAACCAATCATCATTAAATATAAAGATAAATATTAAATAAAATAGAAAAAGATAAATATAATAAACAAAAGATATAAAGAATATTAAATAAATAAATTTAAAACAAGCTCTTAAAAATAATTAAATAAATGAATTTAATTAATAAAATAAAACTAATAAGTAAATAGATTAACAAATAATTATATATATTATACATGATTGTGTAAGGGGAGGGGCAAAATTGTAATTTGGCCAAGGGGTTTGGGGGAATTTTTTTTTGTTTCACCGATATTTTAGTAAAATATATAGGATCTGTTGAAGGCTAGAAAAATTTGTAAAAATACGGTTAATGAAAATACATTTTCATATTGGGTTTTTTATAACACTAAAAACGTATTTCGATTTTGCGTTTTCCTCCTCAATGAAAACCCATTTTCATCCTGCGTTTTCTCTTCAAGCTGAAAACACTTTTTCCTCCTAAAAACGGGATTTTGGATTACAATTGAAAATCCATTTTCATCCATCGTTTTTAGTTCAATCTGAAAATGCATTACAAACATGCGATTTCTACGTTTTATAACCTCCAAAACCCACTCCCCTGGTTCATTCTAAACGATTATCATTTGCTACTGGACGAATGACGCCGAAGACGATGAATGCTGTCTGGACCTCACCGTCGATGCTCCTCCTACTATTGCTCCACCTCGCTGCCACTATAGGTACACATTACGATTTTGGTTATATTTGAAGTTCTGATTTCATTTATGTGTGTTTGATTAGGGAAAGTTTGGGTAAGTGATTTTTATTTACGTTTTTGTTTTGATTTTTTCTTTTTTGGTTCTGATTTTGGGGGGGGTCCACCTTCCCCCTTTTGATATTAGGTTTTTGTTCTAATTTTAGGTTTTTGATTTTTTTTTTTTGTTTGTTTTGCCTCGAGGTTCAGTATTGTAACAACATAAGTTTGAGAACCATGTTGATGATTTGATTGAGAGACTCAGCCCAAAAAAATAGATGTACATATATATTTGAGTAGTCGAAGATACACATGAGTATTAGAGGTTTAAAAGAAATATAAAAAAAAATTAATTTTGAGAGACTGTAATTTCATTTTTTTAAGTTTTCGAACTCCATCAACTTTGATAATGGAATTAAATTTTAATGTCTGAAAAGTTTATCATTTTTTAAATTTTAATAATTTTATTTAATCTTTTTGCAATCAATATTTTTTTATTTTTACTTTTTTGCACTCCATCAACTCTGATAATAGATATTATTTTTAAAGCATGAAAAGTTTATCAGTTTTTTTAATTTTAAATAACTTCTCTTTTTGACAAGTTAATATAAAATTATTAACTTTTAACTATAGTGTTTACAATGAGCCACAAACTACATTCCACAAGTATTTCGGGCTAAATTTGATCATCGGTTTATAGATTAGATGCGGTTTACTTGTTCATTTAATATTGAGATTATGGACAAGAGTGGAAATAGGATTATGACCGACCATAAAATTTGTTCGGGTTCTACCTCTCAAGTGCAAGAGGGTGGTCGTAGTTTTACTTAGTGAGAATCGAGGTTATATCCACAGGGAGGCTTTGTTAAAAGCTCTAGACTTGTTCTCTGTAGTTAGTAGATGAAACCTAAATTAATTCTAAACTAATTTTGGATTTATGATGTTTAGGAATGGATTGAATTCAGAATGGTGGAGTGAATGAATTGTGATTCTAAATTAAGATAACAAAGACAATCATGACTTCGAATGACGAAATCAGTAAAGAAGAAGTTCTTGATCCAACTTGCAAGTCAGGGTAGTTCACTACTTCACTCTGGGATATTTACTTTCAAAGTTAAAATTCTATTTTGTTTGAAAATTATTAAGAATATTTGAATCAAAAACCAGTACCAGTGATTTCAAATGAATATAGTTAAAGATTTTTGTTTTCGAAAACTTTTCAGACAAACGAATTCAAAGTTTTTTACTTGAAATCCATTTATAATCTTGTTCAAAATTATGCAGAAAGTTATAATCAAAAACCTATACCAGTGATTTCAAATGAATGTGGTTAAAGATTTCCGTTTTCGAATGTTTTCAAAACAAGTTAAAATAGATTTAAAAATAGTAGATCTTTATGCATGTGCTTTCGAAACCCATGTGAAAGATCTACGTATATCCCGGAGTATTTTCATGAACTACCCGTTCTTGATTCGTTGAATCAAGAACTAGGGTTTCTACGCTGATATTATTTTAATTGAAACGAAAGCAATAAAAATTTAAATCATCATTCGATCTATCAATTGAAATCTAAAAATCATATATTTAAATACGTGAATGAAAGAAACTTACATCGGAATCAATTCTGAAAAAAGCGTAGGTAAAAAGAAGTGCAGCGACGAACAAGAACACATCATACGAATACATAAAAACTCTCAAAATTAATCTAAAAACTCTCTTAAAAAGTTATCTCAAACAAAATATGAAAAGAACGAAAATATGGAGGCTCCTTTTAGTTGGTCGTGCAATGTTCCTTTTGTAGGGTTCATCAACAACCCTAAAAAAAACTCAAAACGCGCGCCTAAAAATTCACAGGTACTGCGGACCATTTGGGAGTGGTCCGGACCATAGAATGGTGATGTCTCTCGGTAGTCCAGACCGTTTGGGCGTGGTCTGGACCACAGAATGGTTAATGCTATCGGCTTGATTCTTCAGATAGCTTTTCGGTCTCCAACTTCCAATGCGATTTTGACATTGAAGACGATGGATTAAGGCTTCGACTAAAACATAAAAGTTTCCGATCTTCAAGTCTTATTTCCAATCCAAAAAGAATCACATCAATTGAAGTTGTGAGTGAAACGTTATGGCTGGAAAACAGACAGGGTGTCTTGCTGGACACTTGCAGTGGTTTGCATATTTAAGCTCCAAATTCGCTTTTCTTGAATTTTTTTTCTTCCAAACCCCTACAAAACACAAGAAAATGATATAAATACTAAAAGTATATTAAAAAGTGAATTTTTATTGATAAATATTCAAAAGAAGAGTGTGAACTGATGTTAAGATCAACAATGATTGCGAGCAATCAGATTACTTTTCTCATATAGTTGGTGTGCATAAATTATATTTTTCTTTTTGTAATAAGTTAAACTAATGAGAAGACTTTGTTTCTTGTTGAAGGTATTATAGCCAAAGATTAGGTGTCATCATTTTTTTTTTGGGGGAGTATAATATCAACGGTTGAGGGATTATCATATAATCATGACTATGAGCAATGCATTTGGGTTCTTTTGAGTGTAAGGTACCCAGAATTAGTCACAAAGTTGTGCTCCGTATTGGGCGTTGAAGGTCAGGTGAACATCAAAGTTACGAGTCGGTATCCATTTCTAGTTGGAGATACTCTTTGTTCAAGGAGGCTTAGATTGGATGACGATGAATCAATTCGGACAATGATGGAAGGAATCAAGAAGTTGAAGTGGTCTCACACCGACTTGTACTTAGAGTATGAAGTTATCCCTGAAAGAGAGGTGGCTCCTGTAGCTAGCTCAAGAGAAGAACATAATGTTTCAAGTTCCCCCAATCACAACGATGCAAATGTTGCTCAATGGGAAGCGATTCAAGAGGTAGCTGACTACCAGCACCAAATGGGAGGGCATGATTCAGCTGAGCTGCCACACATGGAAGAAAAGATGATTGAGCTTCAAGATAACCAATTTATTGGGCAAGATTTTAATGGAGATGTGGTTCTTGATGATTTTGATGGAGATGTGGATCCGATGTCGACTTTAGTGTCTCCCAAGGATTAAATGATTAAGAGCGTGAATTGCATCAACCTGACTCGCTAATATTTATAACATTGCCTGAGGTTAGCATTGCCTGCTCCACATCAAAGTTTAGTTGCAAGCAATGGGACCCTAAGACTCAAGAACCTCGAACTGGCATTCTATTTAGGAGAAAGTGGACCTGATTAATGCTTTGAAGACTTATTCACTGAGGACCAGTATACAATTCCAAACTATAGAGTTCGATATGAAGACATGGACAATTAAGTGTAAGATGGCAGGGAGAACATCTTACAATTGGCAAATGCGAGTAACTAAATTGAAGAAATATGAACAGTGGCAAATAACCGTCTATGTGGGCCCTCGTAGCTGTGTTTATGCTAGGATGAATCAAGATCACTCATAGTTAGATTCTCGTTTCGTGGCATCTTACACTGAGGATATGGTGAAGAAAGACCCAGCTATATCAGAAAGGATGATAGCGGTTATAGTGAACAAACAATATCAGTACCAATTTCATATAACAACGCCTGAACTGCAAAACAAATGGCAATTGCAAGCATATTCGATAACTGGGAAGAATCCTACAGTAAATTGCCAACATTTCTGCGTGCTATTCAAACATTCAATCATGGTAGCATTGTTGACTATATATACCGTCCTATGGCTATCGTAAGTATTGCAACCTTACAATATGTCTTTTAGGCCTTCAAACCCTCCATTGAAGGTTTCAAATTTTGTAAGCTTGTTCTAAGTATTGACGGCGCACACCTCTATGGCAAAATACAAGGGTAAGCATATTCTTGCAATAGGAATCGATGCAAACCTACAAATCTTCCCACTCGCCTTTGCTATGGTTGACGAGGAGTCTTTTGATAGTTGGCTTTGGTTTCTCTGTAATTTAAGGAGACATATAGCCCCAAATATACCAGGCTTATGCTTAATTTTAGATCGGCATCCAGGCATTACAATGGCAGTGAGTACGCCCAATTCAGGCTGGGCACCCCCAAATGCCACCCATCGATTTCGTCTACGCCATGTGGAGGCAAACTTTAAGAAGAAGTTCAGTGGAGTCCATTTTAGACAGTTAATGTTAAATGCTGCAAAAACCCCCCAATTCACAAGTTCGAGGCAATGATGCAAACGATAAGAGAATTAATCCAAGATGCATGGAAGTATCTTAATGAGATCCCAAAGGAGAAGTGGACTATGTCTCATGATAGGGGCCATAGATATGGAAACAAGACCACCAATATCTTGGAGTACTTTAACAATGTAATGCGAGGTGCTAGGGCCTTTCCTATTGCAGCTTGTTCTCAATTTACTTTTTACAAAGTATTGACATACTTCAGTGAGAAACAAAGTGAGGGTCACTTGTCAAGGGATTGGAGTTTGACATCCCCTAAATGTCCGAGAGTTGGTGGAGAATTTCCAACAACGTGCTTGCAACCATCGTATAATGTGTTTCAACTAAATTGATGGTGTGTATGAGATAACCACTGGATGCCATGTTAATGGAGGAGGTAATGTTCAAGTTGTTAATCTGAAGGAAGAAAATTGCACATACGGTAAATAGAGTAATCTTAGGATTCTATGCTCACATGTCATTTCTGTATGCGAGGAGTGACACTATGAATGGATGGGGATGATATCACCAGAGTACTCCATTGAGGCTTATATCAATATTTATGCTCCTCGCTTTAAGCCCTTACATGATCCAAAGTATTGAAAAACACCGAATGTTCCAAAGTTTATTCTGAATGATTATCTGAAACGGAAGAAAGGCAGACCAATGTCCACTCACATCAACAATGAGATGGATAAGAGTGAAAGTGTTTCTAAAGTGCATTGTGGGATTTGTCGTGAGGAAGGTCATAATAGGAGGAAGTGTCCCGACAGACTTCCAAGCTAGTTATGATAGATCATGGTGTTTTAATTTTAATTATGTAATGACATTTTGTATCGGATATGTAACCAGTGATGTTTTCCTTATTTGAATGATATTCAGTAATTAGATTCCTTATTTGAATGACAATTTCTCACGAATATGTAATCATTAATATGAACGTGATTTGAATGACATTTTCTATCATACATGTAATCTCAATATTTATTCCTCATTTGAATGACACTTTATATATTCTATATGTGCTGTTAATTTACATTCTTAATTACATTCTGTATAGCACTATATCAATTATGGACCCAGAGACAGAGTTCATTTTACCGAGACTTGATGATCCACCAGTACTGCAGCATCAGGACAGACATAGATCTTCACAGATATGGGATAATGGGGTAAGTTTTGTAACATATTTAAGCATATATTAGTCTTTCATAAATTATACTTACCTAATAGCACTAAAGACATTCTAATGTTGCTATTCATGTTTTTTTCCCTATCCTTTTGGGATGAGATAGTCCTTGCTGTTGAGAACAGCAAACAATTGATGCGGGATCTTAGTCTTACACCCAGAGATGATAGGATCGTTGAGTACTTGATTAGGGCGGGGTATACGGATACTTCAGGATAGATGTATTAAGTTGTACCACCCCTTGATCACAACTCTGGTGGAGCGATAGAGGCCTAAGACACATACGTTCCACATGAGATGTGGGGAGTGCACAGTCATAATAGAGAATATTAGTGTGATAACAGGCCTGCCTGCTGATGGACTTACAGTGACTTGCATAGATGAGGAGCATATTGTGGCAGAGTGGACTGACATGGTCGAGACATTACTTGGCATTGCCCCCTGCAGTTGCTATTCGTGGAGCTCGTTTACAGATTAGCTAGTCGATCCATCACTTTATTAGATTGCTAGAGGATGCAAACGATGAGGTTATCGACAGCATGCCCGTGCTAATCTTTTGTTATTGATCGGGGGTGGCTGCAAGCAGACAAGTCAGGTAACTTGGTGAAGTTGATGTACCGGCCTTTACTGGAGCGATTGGAGCATGTTGATATAGCTGGGGCTCAGCAACACAAACTTATCTGTATCGAGAGATGTGCAGGGCATCACAATCAAATGCAAAGGAGATTTCAGGGCCTCTAGTGATACTACAGATCTGGGTGTGGGAGTGGTTCTCTCTCATCTGACCTCTGATTTGATAACCTGCACCAAAGGCAGCACCTATTGATCCTCTAGCACATGTTGCCCTCGTAGAAGAAGGAGTTGGTGATGCTGTAGCAGTACATCCTGCCCCCTACCACCAACAAACCTCTGCGACTGTAGGTATGAATCTTTGATAAATATTTTAATTAAGTTGTTCGTTAAGGTACCTTTAATTTTTTCTAACATAAACACGAATGCAACTAATATTAAATATTCTAAATATAAGTGGCACACCAGGCTTACTTTGACAGTATCTCAGACTTTACGAGAGTATAGGAATCAGTCGGACTTGATGGTAGAGTCATAGATGATGTGGCAACCATACCTAGTTGATCTTCCCATACTTGCAGGCAACCAGTTCATTTGGCGGGCTAGAGTGCGACTTATATGTTTTCATGTGGTGGAGATGTATTACCCTAATTGAGTCATGCGATAGTTTGGGATGCTACAGGAGGAGCCTGCTATATGTGACACTAGCCTCGCTTTGCATGCACTTGATCGACGAGGTCGTACAGGGACTCGCTGGAATGCCTACCATCAAGAGCATATTGCCGCGTGGGAGGACCTTCGTAATAGGGCAATAACAACTGAGCCATTTACGGGACAGATTTCATCGGATGATCAATACATGCGGTGGTATCGGACCATTAGCAGGAGTCCTATTAGATCGTTGTGAGACGTGCCCCCGATCGGGTCTAACCCTTTGCAACTACGAAGACTATATTGGTTAGTTGTTACTATTTATTAAATAAATAATCGATATTGTTATTTTTCAATACCATTCAAATTGTGATATATATCTACGATAATTTGTTTATGTGTATATTGACAGGTGGACACTGCGGTCAAGGCGACTCAAATAGCGATAGATCTTTTAAACTGTAATGACTGGGATGAGGTTCATCGCTTAGCAGAGACGATGAGGAGTATCGGACAAAGGATGATCAAAGCCATAGACGAGGAGTATAGACTTGTGGAGGCTACAACAACAACGAGACCATCGACCTTTGCTAGGCCACGATCACCTGATGCTCATCCACATCATCCACTAGCTAGTATTGATGACTACACTATAGTTATGGATGATGTGGATGTGGACACTACTCAATCACCGCCGTTGCATGCTACGCCACCAGCTCCCACCTCCTTCCAGCACAGAATGACATTACAATAAGTCATCCTCTTCTACAGTACAGATGAAAAGGGGCTAGAGCTCGTTTTGACCCAATGATACAATCTATAGTGTAGTTGGCTAATGACCCACCACCTCAATCAGTGCTTAATGCACAACAGACTCAGCCTCAGGTGCAAGAGACAAGGAGAAACCTGGCACATAATAGTAAGAAGCCTAGTTGTGGGACACACTAGGCATATAAGCAATTGCAAGCTTGGGGGCCATTGGAAGATAGAGGTAATCACTTTTGTGTTCTTAAGAATTTGAAAATAAGAAAATAAAAAGGCATAGTTAAATAAACAAATGCAATAGTACACCCAATGCAATCTTTATAGTCCTTGTCAAATAGGAATGAATTCCTTGATCATTTATAAATCAACCTTTTATGGTTTGTTTATTTGCATTTTTTTTTGGCAACGGGTCATTCTATTCTCAAGCTTGAACCCAACCTATTTGCGAATAGCTGTTGTTACTCATCCAAATCCAAATTTTTAGCTACTTCGCGGATATTGTCTTCAGTTGCTTGATTGGGCTATTGGACTGGGTTCCAAATGGCCACTTGTATGAAGACACAGCAATTGTAACTCTCATTTGCACGGTTGGGTTTATTAACTCTCCTACATACATGCGGTTGTGCCTACTTATTCTGGAACCAAATCACATTGGACCTGTTCTCTGTGATATATGAGCATGTTGCTTGTTTATTTATTGTTATCATTAAGCTTTAATTGCTACTTAGAGGGCGTCTAGTTATGATAAAACCTATTATTAGTTCTATAAAAAATATAGTAGAAAGATTCTTATATGTCTCAACCGATTTGATATGCCTTTATTATTGTATCTATCTTCACATCTACAATCTTCGCAGATATATGTAGCTTGTCTTCAGTATAACATCCTTTAAATTTTGGTTAGTCATAATTTCTACTTGTTGATTTGGATGCCAAAGAATATGTTACTAATCTCACATCTAATAAAACCTTGATTATTAGCCTATTAACTGTTATATTCATTGCAAAATCAACCTGGGTAACTAAGGAGATAACCACACTTGGTTGTGTAGTCAATTAAGAGAGGTGTTTCCTAAAAAATTCAGTGCTTAACTTAATATACATATATATGTTATGTATGTTTTTAAATACAATAATCAATATTTTTAGGGCCATATTTGGTCGTCTTGAAGCTAATGCTATTTTTTCTCAGGGTGCAATTCTTACATTAATTTATCATAATTTTAATTGTAATCTTTCTTTGGTCCTTTTGTCAGTGCCGTTGCTTGGTGCAGGAAGTTTAATGCCGTAGCATGTGCATCAAAAACTTGCGCAAGAATTCCACGGTTAGTGCATCATCGTGAATGGAACCAGTGAGGCTAGCAAGGATTTGGGCTTGGATGCAAGTCCTCATAGTTTATTTGACATGGAAAGCAAGTTGGAGGTTCTTTTTGAAGACAAAGTTGAACTTGTTGAAGTTAATATCTAGTCTTCTGCAGAGGGTTATGAGGATAAGACCCAACATGATGGAAGGGCTACAAGTATTCAATGATTCAGATGGTACTTAATATAATGCCATGAAGATTTACTTGCCTGCCTTGTAATGTTATATTACCTGGAAGATTGGTGAACATCTAGTGATAGTGAGGAGTTTGCAGATGAACCCACTCATTTAACTCTTCATATGTACAATATATATTTAGATTTGAATTGTAATTTGATTGATATGATAATTATTGGGTTATCCTACAGTGGTGGCTAAGGTGTAATTAAAATTCCTGGACAGGTCCGGTCTCTATGTTAATTTCATATAAATTGACTATTCTGTTTAGGCTATGCTATGTTTGGTCATTTAATCCATTGACAAGGAATGTGAAGGCATAGTGTGTCTTGGAAGTCAGCTATGGGCAATATTGGGAATTAAGCCACTTGTATGAACTGAAGTATCGTTTTGCAGGATTATTGATAGCTATGGATGAAAAAGAGGGTATCGGGTAAAAGGCAATCCAAAGGAAAACGCAAGATGAAAATGCATTTTTACAAGATGAAAATATGCTTTTAGTGTTATTCTCCAATATTTTAGTGTTATAGAAAAACCCAATATGAAATGAGTTTTCGTATCAATCTAAAGGAAAACGCAAGATGAAAATGCGTTTTTAGTATTATAGAAAAACCTAATATGAAAATGCGTTTTTATTAACAATATTTTTATAAAAAAATTTAGTCAGACTATAGATCTTATATATTTTAATAAAATATCGGTAAAGCCAAAAAAAGAAAAAAAAAGCTCGGTTTGGGGGTATCAGGGAGTGCAGTTGTAGGACTTTTTTTTTGTTTAGCTGACAAAGAACAAACATTTTATGGGAATACGGAGGAAGAAAAACTATTTGTGAAGCTACGGTTAATGAAACCGCATTATGATCTTGCGGTTCTTGGCCATTCAATCCAAAACTAAAACCGCATAACCATTACGTGGTTGTTGGCAGGCACGCGGAAACATTACATGGTTCTTTCAAGAACCGCATAACCATATTACGGTTCTTCCAAGAACCGCATAACCATATTGCGGTTTTAAGCTACAACTTTACCAACTCCAATTCCTCCGTGCATAACCTCCAAAAACCTTTGTTCTGCTGATAAAGAACAAACATTTTATGGGAATACGGAGGAAGAAAAACTATTTGTGAAGCTACGGTTAATGAAACCGTATTATGATCTTGCGGTTCTTGGCCATTCAATCCAAAACTAAAACCGCATAACCATTACGCGGTTGTTGGCAGGCACGCGGAACCATTACACGGTTCTTTCAAGAACCGCATAACCATATTACGGTTCTTCCAAGAACCGCATAACCATATTGCGGTTTTAAGCTGTAACTCTACCAAGTCCAATTCCTCGTGCATAACCTCTAAAAACCAATATGTTTTATAACCTGGTTACTAATAATAATAAACAAGCACTACAAGCTATAAGAAATTGAAATAGAACCTTAGACAAGTTTAAAAAAAAATCATTTTAAAGAAGAAATCAGTGTTTACATTAAATAGAACCTACATAATGAAATAACACAATAATGTCATAAAAACAAGAAAGTAGCTGCATCCCTCTATGATAAAAGGCTAATGGATGCCATAACTAGGAACCTTCCAACTACGTGCCGGGTTCCTACATCTATCATCTACTTATGGCTAAGTCGGGGGCTCTGTTGGTTGAGAGGGTTGCTCGATCCCTTGTGCATGTGTCAGGGGCTCCTCCAACTATACCTGAGTTAGAATCTCCACCTCAATCTGATATCGAGATCATGTCTTCTTTTTCCTCGTATGATGTAATGGATAGGATACTCGTGGACTGCTGGGTGGTAAAGTGGGAGCACCTAATCGGATATTGTCTGGTGGCGTATCAAATTGGACAAACTATGAGGGCGACCAGTCGGTGGGCTTGGTGATAATTGTATAGTCATGGATGCTGGGCAGGTCAGTAGGTGCACCGGATGATATCAGCTGGTCTGATGTAGATGGGTACACTCCGGTAAAAGTGTAAGGTCTATCTCCGACTGAGGCTGATGGGCCGGTTGAGTAGACGGTCCAGATCCCTCCGATCTAGACCTTCTACCATCCCCTCGTAGTCGATGCTCCTCATTTAGAGCTGTAATAGTCCTTCGGCCTGTCGCCCTTAAAGTCGTCGCCAAACGATGTACCTCTTCTATGTTAGTGCAGCTAAAGAGATCTATTACAACTTGTGTGGCCATGACAGCGATTTGTACCTGAAACTGTCATCAAATCATATTACAATAAATCCCATTCCAAATAAGTAGCAAAGAACATTGTAATTAAACTGTGTTCATACCAATATTTCTTTTGTGGCAGCCACCGGCTGAGACCCAATGGGAGGAATATCACGAGGAGGCCCAATAGGAAGCCTCGTAATCAACTCATACCACTACATATACGGATAACTGCGATCCAGTCGACCCATAAGTGGTTCAGCAGTGACCACACGAGCACGTCGATCGTCCCACATAGCAATGTGATCCGCATGAAGTAAACTCCAGTCAGTACCTGCCCGGCCTCATCGGTCAATGGCATGTAATCACTCAGATGTGTCACATGTGCTGGGCTCGTGCTGCACCATCCCAAACTGCCGTAGTACGCGATCGGGTAAGTGCATCTCAACTATGTCGTAGAAGATCAATGGGGATCTAGTCTACCATATCTCCCGGTCGTGCACTGGGATAGGTAGGTCTTCTAGATATAGCTGCCATGTCATCTGAGCGTCTACCATCAAGTCTAGCTGGTCCCTTTACTCAACAAGAGTATGTACATATGTCAACGTAAACCCCACCCGCCATCTGTTCATAGTATAGTTACGGATAGCTTAGTGTATTATATAAATAACTAGTAATCTTTGCTAACATAGAAAAATATGAAATCCATGTAACATTGTTATACCTGCAACCGTATGGGTCTGCTGGTCGTTCAATCAGTAAAGCTCCGGCTTCTGGAGGACCCAAATGTGGTGCATCGGGTGGATGTGCCGCATCTGTGGCATCTGGCTGAGGTGCATCAGGGGCCTCAGGCTGAGGTGTATCGAGTCGTCGATCTCGACGTCGGACAACTGGACAAAGTAATGAGAACCTCTCCCATGCCCATAGCTGTAGGATGACTAATGGGCCTGCTATCTCCTTTGCCCGAGTCTGCGATGCCCTGCACATCTCCCGATAAAGACAAGCCAAAGCTGCTCGTCCCTAGCTGTACTGCCCAACATGGTCCATATCACTGACAATGGTAAAAACATTATCGAGATTAGGTTTGTCGATTTATTTGGAAACAGCAACCTCCAATCAATATAAAGAGTATGGCACGTGCATAGTGGCAAACCAAGGCATCATCTGCGTCGGCTGGGAGGTGTCTAAAGTGCTACAGGAACTAGCTGATTCTAATTCCGGTGCCTCTGATAGCGCTGGCAGGGGGTGCCACACCAAGCTGACCATGAACAAGCTCAATCCAGCCCTGTCTCGTTAGAATCACATCCATGCCTATAACAGCCATCCCATCAATTGACAACCCGATAATGGCACTGATGTCCTCCAGTGTAATAGTACACTCTTCGATCGGCATATGAAAAGTGTGGGTCTCCACTCACCACCGCTCCACAAGGGCTGTGATAAGTGGCCTGTACAACATGATACAGCCTAGACGATAAAACCATGGACCCCTACTCTGACAATGTAATCTACAATACGGGCATCTCTGGGTGGATCGGTAAGATCTCTCATAAGGCGCTGGCCCGTACGAGATCAAGGACTACAGGCTCCTGAATGATGATAATATGAAGTTTAGTTACGGATACTTAGCAATTATGAATGTAAATAGTAATCAACTTCATACACTCGTAACATATCACGCTATCCCATATGTCTGTCAATCTATGTCTGACCTGTGACCCTAGCACAGAGGCATCACGTGGTCCTGGCAATAACAAATGAGCCTCCTGATCACCAGAGGGATCCATGACTGATACACAAAATGAAATAATTAGTAATAGTTCGGACATATGTAGCTTACTTAAATGATTAATGACAAACTTATTAAAGTACATGACAAAGCA
>QLOD02000016.1:23334002-23356184 GCA_003260245.2 Sideroxylon spinosum | reverse complement strand
AATGAACTTTTATATCAGTAATTTTTTCTCTCTCCCCACTTTTTTCTTACAAAACCATATCTTATTTTTTATTTTTTCAAAAATATTAAGCAAAATTCTCTTAAAGACATGTGTAATTTGAATAATTACTTCTAAAATTTAAATTTTGTAGATTTATTTTATTTAATAATTAATGGAGTTTGGATAATTAATTTTAAAATCTAAATATTTTTTAAATTTATCCACAGTCTTGAAGATTTGATATAAAAATTTTACTAATTGATTTATCAATTAACATTAAATGGTAAACCAAATAATAAAATTTATTATTAAATTAATCTTCGTAACTAAAGAGAAATTTATTAATATAATTTTAATAACTAATTATCCAAATTTTTTTTTCGCTAATTACTAAATTCAAAGATAAATATATAAAATTCAATTTTAGAACTAACTATCCAAACTACACATATTTCCTTAATCATCTACAATTAGGTTTTCATTAATTAGTAAATCCATTAACAAAATTTATTATATCAAAATTTCAAAACTAAAATATAAATATAAAAAATTCAAATTTTAAAATTAATTATACAAACTCTTTTAATTATTAGATTAATGAGTAAAATTTATTGTTAAAGCAAATTTTATAACCGAATAATAAATCTACAAAATATAAATTTTAGAAGAAATTATTCATATATTTTTTTTTTTGATAACCCGAAACTCTACCAGTTTATTGCAGTTCTCAACGGACCGCGTAGCTGATGAGTAATTATTCATATTACTTATGTCTTTAAGAGAATTTTGCACAATATTATTATATTAATATTTTTAAAAAAATAAAAATAAAAAATAAGATGTGGTTTTGTAAGAAAAAAGTGGGAGAGAGAAAAAAAAATTACTAATATAAAAGTTCATTTATTTAATAGATAGTAAATATCCATTAAATTTTCCATTAGATAAATAAAAGTAAAACGGTCAATCTATAAAAAGTACATTAAATATCTTTGAATTCATCAAATTAGTAAGGGTAAAAGTGTCAAGATATGAAAGATCATTAAATGTGCTCTGACATTAATATTTTTTACTCTAACATTATCACCATCCTAATGAAAATCATAATATTAGATTTTTTCTTCTGGTACTAAAATAACATAACATTCCTAATGTTTAAATTAATGAGTAAAATTTAAATTTTAGAACTAATTAGTCAAATTACTCTTGCCTTCAAGAGCATTTTGATTAATATTATTATATTAATATTTTTTAAGAATAAAAAATTAGGATATGATTTAGTGAGAAATAGTGGGGAGAGAAATAAATATTAATGTAAAAGTTCATTTATTTATTAAAGAATATTAGATTTCTTGTTAAATAAATAAGGGTAAAATTGTAAACCTATAAAAAATGTATTAAATATATCCAGATTTACTAAACTAATAAGGACATATAAAAAAAATATTAAATGAACTCTGACATTAATATTCTTTATTATAGCATTATTACCACCCTTTTCATTAATGAATTCAACCAAAAATAAAAAATATGGTTTTATTTAACCAAAAATAAAATATATATCGTTTTCTTTTTCTATTTTGATGTAGCTATGCAAAAAGTGTTTGGGTTTCCACTATTTTTAATATTAAATTTAGTGGTGACGTGATAGCAAATGGGTTAGAGAGTGATTAGTGATAGTGATGATCATGATATAAGTGATGAAACTTGTTATGAATGACGGTGTAAATGAAATTAGGAGAGGTAAACTAGTCGCGCAGTAATAATGGTACGGGCAAAATGTGTATTTCGACAATATCTAAACTTGACGGGGTTGAGGCTAGAGTGGGATTTGAATATAAAATAATAAAAAATAAAAACCGATAGAGTTTGGAGTAGGAGTGGAGCTGGGATAAAATTCTCTATCTCGTCTTGAGTAAAATTAGATTTTGAAAGATATCCTTACCAATTTCACTTTATATATAGATAAGAAGTTGACATGTTTGTTTTATTTATTTTATTAGTTTATATATAAATATTATTTTATAAATTTTTAATTTTTTATCTTTTATTTATTGTCGTATTTATTAAAAATAAAAGTTTGACCTTTATGAAGGTGGGAGAAAATTACTTGGTGGGACGAGATAAAGAAAGGATGCTCGTGCCATTCCCCGTTTCATTACCTTTCCTAGTATTTAGGGAAAATGGTTTGTTGGTGATGATTATGTGGTGACATGGTAGTGGTTGTCACTTTTTAAGGTATATTCAGAATCATTGCAACCCCTAAGCCACTTGTGTGATCAGTTTCACAAAAGAGAAGGCTCCATATTTTTAAAATTTTTAGTAGTAATAAAAATATTAAATAATATTTTAAACCAATTTCTAAACATGGTCCTAAATTTATTATAAAGATTTTGATAATAAATCCTAGTTGATTTTTAGAGAATTTTTATTTTAAAATTAAAAGCCATAGCCTAAAGCCTAAAGTGTGTTTGATTAATATTTCAAATTTTTATTATTTTTATCCATGATTTAATAACATTTAGAAGTTTGTTTAGAATTATATTTGGTTTTGAAGAACTTAAATTTGAATTTGAGAAAGGTTTTGAAGTTTTGACTTGTTAAATCTTGAATATGTTAAAATGAGTCAGTAGTAAGAAGTTTTGAATCGATAGTAACTTACTCAATTTTTTGAGTTTTGAATTAGTTGGTCCAGATTTGAGTTTATGCAAAATGAGTTTGAGTTGATTCAAAGTGCTAATTGAAATTTAGAATCAACTCAGAGTGAGTCGAGTCATTATAAGTTAGGAGAGCTGAAAATTTTGGGGGGAACACTTCGTTTTTATTTAAGGATTATTAATTCAATTGATGCTCTCCAAGAGTTCAATTCATATTCAAACTATAAAATGACTCAATGGTGGCAAACAAATTGAGTAGGAGATATCAATGTTCAGTTTCGAGTATGATTTGTTCTAAATGGAAAATACTGAAGGATGTTGGAAGTTTAGAGTTTCTTTGTGATGATGTTGACGAGGCAATCTATTATAAGCTGAATTGTTCGTGAGTGATGTCGAAGCTATTAAACAAAGTGTTTGAAACTCAATAGTATGATCATTATAGTTAGAAAGTATATAACTTACTCTTTTTTTATAGGGTTTTTTTGGTTTTACGAATGTATGATTCATAATTTGCCGGAATACTGTCAATGTTGAAATATTTGGCGCGTGAAAACACAATTTGAAAATGCGATTTTCAAACTGCGTTTCCATATCGTGGTCCTATGGATGAAAACCGCAACTTCATCTCGCAATTCTGTATCCCGATTTGTCAACCAAGCTGGCCCGACCATTCAAAGTTGTGCTTTTTTCAATACATTTTAAAATTGCCACTTAACCTGAAAATAATACCTCTATCGTTCAAAAAACTACCGCAACTTTCCATTTCTTCTCAAAGCAAGAAAACTGAAACTTTCCATTTCGTCACAGAGCAAGAAAACTGACTTTCCATAATCAAAGCTACAGTGAAAAAAAACTTTAATCGATCATTACTACGAAGCTGTAATCGAACAAATCAGAGAGTTTCAACCAATTTTTTACCCCAACGAACAAATCTCGAAGCCTCTGTAACAAATCAGGTACCATTTTTTCATTACTAATAATGTTTAGTTTTTTTTGACGAAAACTTTTGCCGAAAACATCAACCCAGAAATGAGTACCGGTACTGTGTGGAGTTTTTGATCCATCGGGGTTTTGGTAGGTTTTTGGTACTGTTTGGTATATGAGAAGAGTACTGGTACTGTCTGCGGGGTTTCATCGTTCGGGGATTTTTTACGTTTTTTGTGGGGTTTTCGTATACCGGTATTTTCTAGGAGTTTTCGATGATTTGTGGTACTATTTGATATATGAGAAAGAGTACTGATGCACTCGAGGGGGTTTGTGAAGGTTGTGGTACTATTTGTTTTATGAAAAAGAGTACCAATACTGTATGAGTTTTGTGGTACTGTTTATTGTATGAGAAAGAGTACCGGTACTCATAAGCTTTTGTGGTACTATTTGTTGTGTGAGAAAAAGTACCAGTACTCTATGGGTTTTTGTGGGAGTGTTCGTTGTATTAGAAAGAGTACAAGTAATGTTTGAGCTATTGTGGTACTGTTTGGTATATTAGAAAGAGTACCGGTACTGTCTGAGATTCTGTGGTACTGTTTAATAAATTAGAAATAGTACCAGTACTGCCTAGGGTTCTATGGTACTGTTGATATATTAGAAATAGTACCGATGCTGTCTGGGGTTTTGTGGTACTGTTTGGTAAATTAGAAAGAGTACCGGTACTTTCTGGATTTTGTGATACTGTTTGGTAAATTAGAAAGAGTACATATACTGTTTGGGATTCTGTGGTACTGTTTGGTAAATTAGAAATATTACCGGTACTATCTAGGGTTTTGTGGCACTTTTTTATATATTAAAAAAAGTACCGGTACTGTCTAGGGGTGGACACAGGCCCGCTGACCCAAAGAACCCGCCCAGCCTAACTCGAAATATTTAGGGCTTGGGTTTGGGAATTTAGGTTATAGGATTGGGCTAGGCTAATTTTTTAGGCCCAATTTTTTTTTAGGTTGGGTTTGGGTTCATGCATCACAGCCCAGCCCGGCCCGGCTGGCCCGAAATTAATAAGTAAGTTAACCCCATATCTCCTACACACAAACCCTAGTTTCACACCCTAGTTTCGCTCTTCCTTTCTAATTTGATCTTTTGGACAATATAATGATTTTATTTTATGGAGTTTAATTAGCTAGCTATGTATTTTGAAATTAGGATGTTGTGATCATCTTATTTGAACTTATGACATTGTGTTGTTTTATTTTATAGAGTGTTCTAATTAATTAGTTAGTTGTTTGTTTGTGTTTAAACAGTGGTTGTGAACATGTTATTGGTTGTTTTTGCATAATTTTTCTGTTTTTTAATATTTTATTGATTGGCCCAATGGACGGGCTTGGGTTTTAATTTTTCAGTGATGGACAGGCTTGGGTTCACAATTTGTAGCTCGATATCGGGCCAGGCTGGGCTTGGGCTGATGCTCAAAATCTCGGCCCGAACAAGCCTAACCCGAACCCAACCCCGCCCAGCTCATGTCCACCCCTAGTACTGTCTGGGGTTTTGTGGTGCTATTTGCTGTATTAGAAAGAGTACCGGTATTGTTTGAAGTTCTGTGGTAATGTTTGGTAAATTAGAAAGAGTATTGGTATTGTATGAGGTTCTGTGGTACTATTGATATATTAGAAAGAGTACCGGTACTGTATGGGGTTTTGTGATACTGTTTGGTAAATTAGAAAGAGTACTAGTACTGTCTTAGTTTTGTGATACTGTTTGGTAAATTAGAAAGAGTGTCGGTACTGTCTAGAGTTTTTTGGTACTGTTGATATATTAGAAAGAGCACTGGTACTGTCTGGGGTTTTGTGATACTCTTTGTTAAATTAGAAAGATTACTGGAACTGTCTGGGGTTTTGTGGTACTGTTTGGTATATTAGAAAGAGTACCGGTACCATCTAGGGTTTTGTGGTACGATTTTTTTATATTAGAAAGAATATCGGTACTATTTGAAGTTTTGTGGTACTGTTTGCTGTATTAGAAAGAGTACCGGTACTATCTGGGGCTCTGTGGCACTTTTTGGTGAATTAGAAAGTGTATCGGTACGGTTTGGGGTTCTGTGGTATTGTTTGGTAAATTAGAAAGAGTGTCTGTACTGTCTGGGTTTGTGGTACTATTTGGTAAATTAGAAAGAGTACCGGTACTGTCTGGGTTTTGTGCTACTATTTGGTAAATTAGAAAAAGTATCAGTACTGTCTCGGGTTCTATGGTACTGTTGATATATTAGAAAGAGTATCGGTACTGTCTGAGATTTTATGGTACTGTTTGGTATATTAGATTGAGTACCGGTACTGTCTGGGATTTTATAGTGCTGTTTGTTGTTTTCATATGCGTTGTTTTTTGTGATACTATTTTTCTGATACTGTTTGGTACTTTTGGCCATATATCTTTGGCTAATAGAAAATGAATATTATTAAATTACAGGTATTGCAATCAAACAATTAGTCATGGCTGCCCTACAATACTATTCCAACTTAATATCGGTTATTAATGAACTTAAGTCCATCAACATAATAGAAGATCACTATGTCTATCTTCGACAAACTCCATTTTGGAAGCTCATATTTAGTATTTTAAGCTCACATTTGAACAAAGAATATTCGAGGAAAAGTGATGTTGATATTGAGACGATCTTCGAAACATTTGATCCTCCTTCTTCGACTTAGGTGGAACCAAAATTCGTATTAGAGAAGAAGAGCTACGAAGGATTTTGGCATAGAGGACGGAGAACAATTGGCAGAAGCAAAAACAATGTCAAGACCAAACACTGAATTTGTGTCATGAAAATTCAGTGGGTTGCAACGAATAAAAAAGCAGAACATATCTCAAGCTCTACGACAGGTCGCTGAAGATCAGACGAATGTTGAAAGACAAAATTTCGTAAGGCTTCTAACATTGTTCTGTTTGGAAACCTTGTTTGTCCCTAACAAAGGACATTCATTATCATGGCCATATACTACATTAGTAGAAGATTTGGATCAGATGCGACAGTACAACAGGAGTGCATATATCTTGGAATACCTGGAAAATAATTTGTGCTCCAGAAGCAAATGTGTTGGTGTTGCAGGATGTGTTATGTTGTTACCGGTAACCTTTTCGTATCATATTCTATATTATATTTTGGTACCATCTTATGAACTTCATTTAACTAATAAACCATACCAAATGATACAATATTAGATCTACGAGCACACAATCCTTTTCCAACCAACACAGAAGACGGGAACACCTAGGTGTGTGGTTTGGGATCTAAAGCCATTATCAAAGGCATTGAAAAATTTAGAACTCAGAAACTTGACTCAAAATCAAGTACTGTTTCTGATTAAATAAATCGTATTAGATTAAATGATATATATTCATTGACATAGTAATGAATTCTGGAATTCATCAACTAAAAATCAGGTAATAAATCATGAAGAAAGCGATCATAAAGATAAATCAGCACACGAAGATGATAACAAAACAACCCAAACATAACAATACATCAAAGCTTCAAAGGAAAAGGACCTAAAGCAACCACAAAATAGCTGGAATAAGTGATGATGAATTGTTGATTTCAGACATTCTTGAAAATCTGAAGTCAAAAAAAACACCATTGACTAACACAGAATCTAGTGAAAAGACCACACCAGACACAGTACAAGAAAATATTATTGGATCAGACCCAAAGACAGTACTAGTGCCGGAGATACACAAGGCTGCATCTGAAGAAGTAGTACTAGTTGATTCAATTATTTCAGTTTTATCAAGTTTGAACCGTGAGAGAATAGAAGAGCTTGAGCAGCAAATTTTTAAAAAAGATGAGAAGATTAGTGCTTTGGAAAAACAAATAACGAAAAAGAATGATTCTCTCATAAAGCAATACCTCGAAAATGAAGAGCTGAAATTATAAAACTCAAAGCTGAAGGCTGAGCATGCTAATATCAATGCCATTGTTGAATTGTTACAGAGATCATCAAATCAAATACCCATGAAGCAACATAGCAAGGAAAAGTCTCAGTTACATCTTCAAATGAACAACAAACTCCAACTTCAATGTACAAGAGATCTGCACTACACGTACAGTGGAAAGAAAAAAGTTACAAAAATACATAAGGTAGAGACTCCAGCAGAACCTGAGATTATAGATGTTGAATAGCTGCAACTGTCTAAATATCCATTAGAAAAGCTCAAGAAACCTTCGCTCAACCTGATCAATGTAACTTTTCAACAAAACACACATCTTACGAATCTGGAGAAAGAATGACTCCTAAAACTCATTGATAATGACGGAGAAACGTAAGATAATATTTAAATATATTTATTTATATTAATTGTCTAGTATAATAAATTTACTTGCGATCATCTGGTAATGTTTTATTTTACATGGTACTGTATACAATGATTGGTACTATTATTTATTTATCTAGTACTATTAAGATTAATATTTCAAATGCATGTTACTCAACTCATATTATTGTTTTGTGGTACTATTTGGTATATTGGAAACAGCACTAGTACTATATGTGGTTTTATGGTGCTTTTTGGTATATAAAAAAGAGTATCGGTACTGTCTGGGCTTTGTGGTACTGTTTGTTGTATAAGAAAGAATATTGGTACTCTATGGGGTTTTTATGGTACTGTTTGTTATATGAGAAAGAGTACCGGTACTGTCTGGGGTCCTGTGATACTGTTTGTTGTATGAAAAAGAGTACCAGTACTGTCTGGGGTTTTGTGGTACTGTTTGTTGTATAAGAAAGAGTACTGGTACTGTCTGAGGTTATGTGGTACTATTTGGTATATTAGAAAGAGTGCCGGCAATGTATGTGGTTTTGTGGTACTGTTTGTGTATTACAAAAAGTACCGGTACTATCTGGGCTTTTGTGATGCTTTTTGTTGTTTTCAAGTGCGACATTTTTTGTGATTCTATTTTTCTAATACTGTTTGATACTTTTAGCCATATATATTTGGTACTGTCAACCAAATATTTTCTGATCTTATTGACATCTCACTGTATACAAACAACACAAGACAACTATTTGGGCTGTACCAAATCAGCCACTCTGCATAATCATGATTGAAGATATCCACAACCTCATACACAATGACAATATAGCAAACACGGTACGTATATATCGTTAAATGATTTTTTCTAGTCATAATAAAATAATTTTAATCATATTGATTAACTGATAATCATATTTGCCAGGTTATTGACTGTAATGCTGCCTATCTGGAATTAACTCAAGAGGAATCAACCCACAGCATTTTTCCCAAAAGATGCTTGTATTTTCAGCAGCTTGTGTTGGGTAAAACATATTAATTTGTTTTTCACATAATTATTTAACACAACTATACTTAGCAAAAAAAAAATCTGACAATTTTCTACTTAATTATGACAGTCTTTTATTGTATTCGAGAAACATCATGCAACTCGGGATGTTCATATTGATCAAAAGCTTCAATCATCTGATGAATACAGACTACTTGTATTCCAATTGAATACAAATGGAACCACTATCCCTGTTGATCCAAACCATTGGACTCTACTGGTATTGGATAGAGAAACGTGGACATGGACAGATTACAACTCCTTGAAACCACGTAGAGCCAATGCTAAGGATGTGTATTTTGAGGATGCAAAGAAAGCGGTAAGATTCAATGTGTGAATTTTATACATAATTTCATTGGGACTATTTCCTGCTATTCTCAACTGCATCGATAATATTTATTATAATTGGTACCGTGTCAACATTCTGATTGCTAATTGTCACATTGTATCAAAAAAAGTATGTCGATTCTAAGCTTAAAAATCAATACCTAATGGTTTCTGCAACAAATTGTCTATAACAAGCTTCTACATCGTAAGCACATTCTCTTATCTTCGTACAGATTATTAAACACTTCTAACTAAATTCTTACAACCTACAAAATCTTTAATGCAGTGTTGATTGTGGGCCATTGGTATGCTACGTAATGCAATGCTTGTCGAATGATGAAGCAAATGATGCTACACTTTCAAAAGAAGCAGTACGAGCTTATCGAATGAAGATGCTCTCGCAATTTCTGTATATTAGTGATGTATAATAATAGTGATTGTAATGAACATAGTATCAGTGAAATTTTTTTTAACTTTTTTCTTGATTCTTTTTAACAACATACTTCTATATTCTAATTTTTTTAACAACATATGTATGTATTATAATTGAATACTTGTATATATTTGTATATTATACTTGTACTACGAGAAACAGTATTGGTACTGTTTAGTGTGGTACTATTTATATTTGGTACTGTTAGCCATATATAGTACTGTCAATCATATATATATATTTGAACAAGTTTTTCAACAAACTTCAATCTGCAAAACTGGTAAAATAACTCTCGTTCAGATTCAGTGTGTGAATCTTATACATAATATCATTGATATTGTTTCCTCCTATTTATAATTATATCGGTATTGTTTATTATAACTGGTACTGTGTCAAAATTTTTGATTGTTAATTGTCACATTGTATCAGAAAGAGTATCGGTACTATGAGAAATAATACTGGAACTGCTTAGTGCGGTACTGTTTATATGTGATACTGTTCGCCATATATTATACTGTTAATCATATATATATATTTGAATAGGTTTTTGAACAAACTTCAATTTGTAAAACTGGTAAAATAACTCTCACTCAGATTCGGTATCATTGGTACTATTTCCTCCTATTTACAATTGTATCACAAGAAAGGACCATCAATAAGATTCATAATAAAATACTAATGGGTTCCACAGCTAGGAACTTTCTTAGTTCGCTTTGGGTTCTTACGTCTCCCCTGTAGTTGTGGCTAAGTTGGATGTTGCGTTGACTGAGAGGGTTGCTCGGTCTCATGTGTATGGCTGAAAGGCTCCTCCAACTGTACATGAGTCACAGTCTCCATCTTAGTTTGATATCGAGGCCTCGCTTTCTTCCTCATTGCATACTGCATCGGAGCTAGTGGTCGAGGATTGCTCGGCAGTAAAGTGGAAGTATCTAACTGGATATCGACAGATGCCATAACTGACTGGAAATACTGTTGCAGCGACCAATCGGCAGGCTCAGTAATCACTATATAGTCATTAATGCTAGAGAAATCAATAGGTGCACCGAATTATGATATCGGTATGTTTGACGTCGATAAGCCCATTTCAGCAAAAGTGGATTGATCTCTGCCTGAGGTTGATGGGTCGGCTGAGATAAACGGCCCAATACCAGCTGAGATAGACGGCCTAACCCTAGCTGAGCTAGACGGTCTAGATCCCTCTGATCTGAATCTCCTATCATCCCCTCGAACTCGGTGTTCCTCATTCAGTGCTACGACAGTCCTTCAGCCTACCATCCTTAATGTTGTCGCTAAACGATATACGACCTCCATATTAGTACAGCTTAAGAGATTTACTGCAACCTGCGTGGCCATGACTACAGTCTGTACCTGAAAACATCATTCAACTGTATTAAAAATCTAATCTACTCTAATTAAATAGTAGGTTACAGTCTATTTATTTTGAGTAGTGCTTACCAATATTTCTTTAGTGGTAACCACCGGCCGGGACCCAATGGGAGGCACATTGTGAGGAGGCCCAATAGGATGCCTCGTAATCAACTCATACCACTGCATATATGGATCATTGCGATCCATTTGACCAATAAATGGGTCAGCAATGACAACTCTAGCACGCCGATCATTCCATGCAGCGATGTGATCAACATGTTGTATGCTACAGTCAGTACCTATCTTGTCTCGCCGGTCTATGGCATGTAAAGTTTGAGATGTGTCATATGTGATAGGCTCGTGCATCTCGACTATGTTAAAGAAAATCAATGGGGATCTCGTACGCCATATCTCTTGATTGTGCACTGGCATAGCTAGGTCAGTTGGGTGTGGCTGCCATGTCATCTGGGAGTCAACCATGAAGTCTAGCTAGTCCCTATACTCAAGTAGAGTATGTGCACATGTCAATGAAAGGCTTGTTCGCCATCTGTTTGAAGTGTAGTTACATATATATTAGTGCATTATGAAAACAAATAGTAACTTTGTTAAAATAGAAAATGATGAGATACATTCAACATTGTGATACTTGCAGCCGTATGGATCTGGCGGTCGAACAAGGGGCAGTGCACCGGCTACTGGAGGTGCCATGGGTGGTGCATCAAGTAGAGGTACCACATCTGGGGCATCTGGATGAGGTGCATCTGGACTCTCAGGTTGAGGTGCGTTAGCACGTCGGCCTTGATTTTGTACAATCAAACGGAGTAAAGAGAACCTCTCCTTTGCTCATATCTGTAAGATGATTAATGGGCTAGCTATATTCTTCATCCGGGTCTATGATGCCTTGTACATCTCCCAGTATAGATAAGCTAAAACTACTCCTCTCCAGCTATACTATCCAACATGGTCTGAGTCACCGAGCAATGGTAAATACATCATCGGGATCATGTTGCTGGACTTATTTGGGAACAGGCACACTTCAATCAACATAAACAAGGTCGTACGGGTATGGAGCAAACTAACTCATCATCTGCATCAGTTGGGAGCTGTCCAAAGTGCTGTAGCAACCAGCTGATCTTAATGCCGCTACCTCTGAAAGCACTGGCAGATGGTGCCACGCCTAGATGGCCCTGTACAATGTCTATCCACCCCTGAGTAGTATGAATCTCATCGACCCCAGTAGCTGCCATCCATCAACTGTCAGCCCAGTGATGGCACTGATGTCCTCCAATGTGATAGTGCACTCCCCGATCGGCAAATAGAAAGTGTGAGTCTCCACTCTCAATCTCTTCACAAGTGTTGTGATCAATGACCTATACTACATGATGCACCCAAGGCGATAAAACTCGTAGACACCTACCCTAATAATATAATCTACAACTCGAGCATCTCTGGGTGGCTCTATAGGGTCTCACATGAGGTGATGTCCTGTATGAAGATCAAGAACTACCAAATCCTAAGGAAAGAAAAATTTAAATTCAGTTACAAACATTTAGCAATTATAAAGTAAACATAACTTTGTACATTCATAACATACCATACCATCCCATATATCTGTAGACCTATGTCTAAACTGTGACCCTAGCACAGATGTATCGCGTGGGCCTGGCAATAACAAATGAGGCTGTTGATCACCTAGGGGATCCATGACCTCTAAACAAAATGAAATAATTACTAACAGTTCAGACAATTATATATTACTTAACTGAATAGCAACAAAGCAATTACAAGTAATTATTTACGAATTACAAAACAAAGCAATTAAAAGTTTTATGAATTACATAACAAGGTTGTTTAAAGTCTTACGAATTACATAACAAAACAATTAAAAGTCTTACAAATTAAATAACAAAACAGTTCTTCTGTCTTCCATATCACAAAATAGAGTAATCCATAAACTAATTAGCTCGAACGTTGTCGACAGCAAGTCCTTCTTGCATGACCCTCTTCATGACAAATACCACATCGCAGCTTAGTCAAACTTTCGCTTCTGTTCATCTTATTCCTAATATGGGTTGACATTGGCCTTCCTTTCGTTCATTTCAAATCTTGATTAGGGATGAAAGTTTAGACACTTGGCATTTCCCAATATTTAGGATCATGTAAGGGTTGGAATCGGGGAGCATATGAGCTAACATGGGCATCAGTGTTATATTCCAACGAAATCATGGCCATCTAATCATAACGCCGCCCTTACAAACTGCAATAACATGTGAACAAGGGATCCGATAATTGGTCCATTTACCACACGTGAAGCTTTGATCTTTCAAACAAATCACCAATACACGACCACCTCATTTATACGGTGCCCAGTAGTCACCTCGTAAAGACTGTCAATATGATTACAATAAACATTTCGGCGTCCTCAAGCACAAGCTTGATATTTGCCAATCAAGTCCAATACTTGTGGTGGATGTCGAACCCCCACCCTTTGAACTACCATTAAGACTTCATTCCGATTATTGAAGTATGTCATGACTTTGTAAATTGTAAACTGAGCACATGATGCAATAGGTAATTATCTGGCACCTCGCATGACATTATTAAAACATTCTAAAATATTCGTTGTCTTATTCCTATACCTATGCCCTCCGTCATGACAAATTGTCTACTTTTCCTGGGGGATCTCGTCTAAATACTTCCACACATCATGATTGAGTTCTTTAATTGTTTCCATCATCAAATTAAACGTCTGAATTTGTGGAGATTTTGTAGCATGAGACATCAACTTATTTAAATGAGAGAAAGGAAGCTTCTTCTTAAAATTAGCCTCCACGTGCCTCAAACAATATCTATAGACGCCATTAGGGGGTGCCCATCCAGAACTAGGGCTATTGATGGCGCTGGTGATGCCAACATGTCTATTAGAAATCAAACAAAAGCGTCGCCTATTTGGGACTATATGTCTCCTCAAGTTGCGAAGGAACTAGTACCAACTATCCAACGTCTCCTCATCTACAATTGCAAAGGCCAGTGGGAAAATTTATAGGTTAGCATCACTCCCCATAGCAATGAGCAACTTCCCTTTATACTTTCCATACAAGTGAGTGCTATCAACCGTTATGACTGGTATGCAAAACTGGAAGCCGTCTATTGACGGTTTGAGCGCCCAAAACACACACTGTAAAATGAAAGTACTTGTAACTGGTCTTGGGCGATAGCAGTAATCCACAACACTTCCAGGATTACATGTTTGCACTACATGGAGAAATACCAGTAGCTTATTATATGATTCGTCCCAATCACCGAAAATACTTACGATGGCCTTCTGTTTTGTAGCCTATGCTTTGTTATACAATATCATGTACTGAAATTGATTTTTTACCACCACAACCAAAAAACCAGTTGAAATGGATGGATCCTTCTTTGCTTGCTTCATATGCGTCACAACATAACCAGCATCTAACTGGAAGTGATCTTGATTCATTCGAGCATAAACATAACTATGCGGGCCGTTATACTTGGTGATCTGAAAATGGTCATGTCTTTTCAGTTTTGTAGCCCACAATTACCAAATACAAGGGGTTTCTCCGGACATCTTGCACTTAATAGACAATCTTTTGTATCCGATTCAATTGTCTGAAATTGAGTATTCTTCTCACTGAAAACGCCTTCAGTGCCTTGATTAATTCAGTTTTGTCCTTGAAGATAACTCCAACATGAGGCTCCTCTATCTTAGGGTCCCAATTAAGGCATTTAAACCTAGACGTGGATGCTGTAGTACTTAGCTCAGTCAAAGTTGTGAAAATTTACGAGACAGGTTGATGGAAGCTATGCTCACCCTCTTCGACCACCTCGTTAGCATTAATCATAGCATTTCGATGATCATCGTCATTACCATCCAACTTAACATTATTATCATTATCTAACCTCAAGAATGAGTCTTCATCTGCCATCATAGCTTCCATGGTTAAAGGCACATGTGATGTAACAACACCCGTTTGCTTCTCGTACTGAGCTAGTTCTTGAATTGCTCCCTATTCAGGGAACTTGGTGTGCAAGGGACTGCGAGGCGATTGGAAATTGTAAGAATTAGATGCATGCTTTCCCTCAGAGTTTATGGTAGGTGTTGCCTGCACGTTAGCACGCATGACTGGTAGTTGAGGAAGCTGAATCGATAATACTTCATACTCTATGTATCAGTCAACATGTGTCCATTTCAACTTAGCTATAGTATCCATCATTCCCCTAACTCCACTGTCATTTTTCACTCGAATTGGCCTGTAACGAGCTATAGTTCTAACAATCACTGGATACCTATATGTCAACTTAATATTCACCCGAGCCTCTTCTACACCCATTGTGTTGCATAGTTCAGTTATTAGATGTTCATAAGTTATCATAATAGAAACCCGAATGCTCTCCTCGTACTCACGATCATAAGACAAACCTTCATCAGCCGAAGTTACATTTCCACCCCAAAAGTAAAAAATAGTCACGTATTGTTCCGACATCGGACCTTCTGTTACGGAAATTACAAAGTCAAGGTTAGAAAAACTAAAACAATGATATACATAATTTGATAAAAAATTTTATGGTACTGTTTGGTATATGAGAAATAGTACCAATACTCATTGGGGTTTTCAGTGAAAACCTCCTTTGGGCGTTTGTGAACGTTTTGTGGTACTGTTTGTTATATGAAAAAGAGTACCGGTACTGTCGGAGGTTTTGTGGTACTGTTTGTTATATAAGAAGAGTATCGGTATTGTTTGGGGTTTTGTAGTACTGTTTGGTTTATGAAAAAAAGTACCGGCATTGCATGTGGTTTTGTGGTACTATTTGTTGTGTTAGAAAGAGTACCAGTACTCTATGACTTTTTGTGGTATTGTCTGTTGTATGAGAAAGGGTACCGGTACTCTATGGGGTTTTGTGGTACTATTTGTTGTATTAAAAAAAATACCGATACTGTATGGGGTTCTGTGGTACTATTGATGTATTAGAAAGAGTACTGTTTGTTATGCGAGAAAGAGTACCAGTACTCTATGGGCTTTTGTGGTACTATTTGTTGTATTAGAAAAAAATAATTATTCAATATGAATCAACAGTTAATTACAAAAAAAATAACAAAAAATTTAACAATTACATATCGAGAACAACATACAAATAACACAATGTCAACACTTAATAACCAACAAAAATGGTGAACCAACAGTTACTTAAATGTTGCAGTTACAAAATAATGAATCAACACAAACTCTCAAAGTAACACAAAGAACTGATGATAGCTTCCAAATATCGACACCAAACTAGAAATATTACTATCTTGATGGATTTTTTAGTATATCTATTATTATAGATTTTCATCCATGTATAATGTCAGTAAATGGAAGAAGTTGAGATATCCTTCAAACCAAAAAAATTAATAGAGTGGAAGTGAATGGAAGGGGGCTGAGGTGCGCTGGAAGACAGCCCAACCGGTGAGCTTTGTTGACAAGCTGGGTACGTCGAAAGGGAGACTTCGGGAGCTTATCGGGACAACCAAGAACTATAAGGAGAAATCTAACTGAGTGGATTTGCAGCATGAAATAAAGAAGAAGAAGGAGGACCTGCAGCGTGAAATGAAGAAGAAGGAGGACCTGCAGCTTGACATGAAGAAGAAGAAGGGGGTTGTGGGGTCCAAGTGTAAAAACCGTAAAATGGAGTTGAGGAACTGCGAGATGGGAATGCGTTTTTAAGACTGCACACTCATATTGCGTTTTCACTAGCAGCACTTCGCCAAATATTTCAACGTTGATAGTATTCCGATAAATTCTGAATCATACCTCCATAGAACCAGAAAAAAAAAATCTATGAGGAGAATAAACACCAAGTTTTATCCTAGGAGGGTTATTTAAAGTTCAAATGAATGTTTTTGTTCCAAATGTTGATGGATTACGAACAGAAGTGTCTCGCAAATTTTATCGTTCAAGGTTTGTTGCCCATCCTAATGTCACTAAAATGTACAAGAATCTTCTCGATAGCACTAGTGTAGCGGTAAGAGATGAAATGTGGTTGAGTTTGTGGTTCATTTTTTGACTTAATAGCAACTGCTAGACCTTTCTTACGATATTGATATGAAAGAATTAGATGTTGATGAAGATGTGACTTTTGAGAATTATCATGTTCAGATTGAACAATATTATTTTAGTACACATATTGTGGTGTCACCGAGGGATTGATGAATCTACCTAGGAACGAGAATTAGTGATAATGGAGAAATACTTCTACATGTTTGAGGAATAAGGATGGTTGTTTAAATTTTGAGGATAAACTTTGTGTAAGACAGGGAGAATGTATTACCTGATATTGAATTTGGTAATTATTTCATATTTTTGACCTACTTTATTGTTGGATTCCGTGGTGAATTTTTTTTTCTAGGTTGAATTAGACCCAAGGTTGTGTTTCGACCAGTGGACTTAAAACTTTTTCCCTTTTCTTCTTCTTTTTTTTTTTAATTTTTTTTTCATTTCCTTTTCCTTCTTTTCTTTCTTTTCCTTATTTCTCCTTTTCCTTGCATTTTTCTTCCTTTTTTAATGAAAGAATGAGAAAGAGAGAGGAGAACATCTTTGAGTCTACACTTTCATCTCGATGAACAAATCACTATGATATCGAGGAATTAAAGCATAGGCGATCATTATGAAAGTTTCTAACTTACGAAGAGTTGGAGGTTTTTAAATAACTTTCATTTTGTTGCTATTTCTTTTAATTCAAAGTTGGTGTAACTTTTATTTGTTGTATTTTGAGTAGATTTATGTTATGTTTTGTTGAATTTGAAGTTATATACGTATCTATAAATATTGCATAAAAATGAGTTATCTTACGTAATTATGTTTGTTGTTATGTTTTGACCTTAAGTTGAGGTTTTTGGTGGCTTGATTGTTAAATTTGAGCCTCGAGGTGGTCAAAATTGGGATGAGGAAGTTGGGTTCTAAGCTAGGATTAGCTCAAATTTATGCTAGGCACGACGAGCCGCTCGAGCATCCTTCCAGTAGCTTGGACAGAAAGTCTGCAACTCAAGTGGGCTTCCAGTGGCCTTCGAGTAGGGTTGGCCATTTTGCCTTTTTTCTATATGGGTTAATTACACACTAAGTATAGGTTAACCATTCAACCATGAACTTGGTCCTAACTGTTATCTTAGTTCTTGAAGGTAGCTTTATTTCCTTTTCTTTCCTTTTCTTCCTTCCCAATCAATCAAGATAGAGAAGAATAAAGGTATACTTATAGAGTCCCATGATGAGCAACATTTCTTCTATTAATTAACATGGCGCCACTATATATTTTATGTGAATATCTTGTTTTTCAAAGAAAATCACTCATATTAAAACAACAGGATTACATCCTTATGGCTGCAAATTTAGCCAAAGAGATTTATGTTGGTACAAAAAATATTAAGGACACGTGGCATGGCCCCGAGCATACATGGGTCAAGCGAGAATATGCTTAGTATTGGCACATCTGTCTTAAGGATACTTCAAATGGGTTCCACAACTAAGGAAATACATGTTAGTTTAATTCTAACCATAAATGCTACTTAGTAATAAATTTAGTTTATTTATTATTGTTTTGTTAACTCAGTTAGTTCATTATCTTACAAGTGGCAGACAGATATGACATTTGAGTATTCTTTGTGGTCAGATCTCTCCCACTAGTCTGATTCCTTCCAAGCATATTTAGTGCTGAGTGATAGGCCTTAAATGTAAAGTAAATCATCATATACCTTTATATATTTGAAATAAACATGAAATCATGACTTTTTCAATTATTTTAACGTTAATCTTTAAATACAACACTTAGCACCAAAGATCAGATATGCTCACTATTGTCAACTGAACACTTGTTATTTTCTGATTATTGTTCTCAAGGCTTTTCTGACTTTACCGTCAGAAGGCTTTTGGTCGAGGATCCTCTCTAGCCATTTTCTCTAACTTTTCTTGGTTGGTAGGCTTGGTTTAACCCCATTCAGTTGACGTGGTGATTACACTCAGTGGTATTTTTTATTGTCACATATTTGGTGCCCACCGTGGGGCTCATTTCTATTTTATCTCACATCTCTTTGTTTATTGAAAACTTATGTAACATGGCCACAAACATTGATGAAACACCCCCATCATCTCCTTGTATAAGGGACGAAACAAGACCTCTAAGGAAAAAAGGAGGTACATTGGTTATACGTACTCCAAGGCAAATGGAAAGCAGGTAGCGTTGAGTTGATGATTCAGAAGCTGCTAAATAGAGACATGATCTACAAGCTGAGGCTAATATGAAACATGTGAAATTGGAGGAGATACTTTGAAGATTGAGCAATAAGAAAGAAAAAGCTAGAGGTCACACTCGTTCTGATTGTGAAGGGCCTAAATCTAGCACGATTGCCCTGTCTAAATGTTCCCCAATTAGAACCAACCCAAAACCTGGAAGTTATGACTCGTTATATGAAAATCCATTGAGAATGGATGATTATTAGGAAGATAAGATAATCATGAGGATAGGTAATTAGGTGCCAGATAAGAAGTTGGTGATAGTCTTGGAGCTGCTATTGGTATAGAACCTATAAGAACGTGTCCAACCCAACTTTAGTGCTTGAAACTCCCACAACAGCAGAAGAAGGCCATCAAAGCCTCAACAAAAGGAAGATACTTCTGAGAAGAAGTAGTTCAGTCAAATGAGGTATCAGGATGCAAGTGAAAGTTCTTCGAGTAATGATGTGGTACACACTAGAACAAAGAAATTTAGTAAGTCCAAAGTGGCTGAAAAGTCACATTATAATGAGTGGGAAGAGTCTTACCAAACCACTCTCATGATGGCCAGGAAGGTGTTGGGGAGGATATTTGCCTCATCATTTACTACTTATATATGTGAATTAGAGCCCCCAAAGAAGTTCGTAACTCCTCGATTTACTCTTTATGATGGAAAATCAGATCCACTAACTACAGGTAGTCCTTGACACTATGAAGTTGGGATGATGAGCTCATATGCCGGGTATTTCTGTCACGTTTGGAGGATACGGCACTCCAATGGTTCCATGAGTTACCCCGATGAAGTATTAGTTGTTGGAAACAACTGACTGAGGAATACATCATAAGGTTTTTGGCTAATACTAAGCAGTCAACAACTATTGACATCTTTCTTACAATGAGAAAGAAAAACAATGAAAGCTTTAAGGAGTACTCTGAAGGTATATGGAGCTGTATAATAAAGTGGAAAGCTGCACCGAGCAGTTGGCAATATCCTCATTCAAATTGGGATTGTTGAAAAGAGATAAGCTGTGGCTTTTTCTAATGAAAAAACTAGCAATAAATATGTTTGATCTAATGTGTAAAATACAGAAGTACGTAAAAATAGAGGATGAGACAAGGTCTACCGACCAGAAGGAGTTAAAGTCTTTTAGGTTGAAAAAAGAAAAGCAAAATAGAGGAAGACCAGAATTTATTGATGATAAGAAGTCCACATTTGAGGCAATCAATACAGTTTTCAAGGAACCGATCTTTAGGATTCTCCCCTCAATCAAAGATAAGCCACATTTAGGTGGCGAAGAAGTTACTTGATTTTTCAGGTAAGGAACATCATAGAGATTATTGCTTATATCATCAAGATAGGGGAGGCACCGTAGAGGAGCTTGTCGATCCTTATGGTATCTCCTGGAAGATCTAGTAAAAGAAGGCCATTTGAAGGAGTATGCTGATGAAGCTAAGACGGGAGTAGCAAATGAATAACCTTGAGCATCACGAGGAGATCAAAGGAGAAGAAAAGAGAAAATAAAAGAAGACTTTGTGGAAGAGGCACAACTTCCTCCCAGAGCTAAGCCAAGGAGAGATGTTTAAAGACCACTAGTTATCCATGTCATTCACATGGAGAATCATCCTCAATGTGTAATTGCTTATCCCTGAGTAAACAAGTAGAATGTTGATCATGCTAGAGAGGTTCTCAAAATTAATGGCTCTCTGAGCAACTGTCTGAGGACAGAAAATACTCAGGGAATATCATTTCATGAGGATCAAGGTTTAGGGATAAAGTAACCACACAATGATGCACTAGTGGTCACTCTCAAAATGTTCGAGTAAGATGTGAAGATGATCATAGCTAATGAAAGAAGCTCAACCGATGTCATGTTCCTCAATTCATTCAGGACACTCGAGCTTACAATTAAAGATCAAAAGCCAGCCGATTGCCCACTTATTAGTTTCAATTCCGTCCTAGTGTGGTTCTTGGGAGTAGTTATTATTCTTGTTCAGGCTGGCCCAATGGAGTATGAAGTTGAATTTATGGTGGTAGATATACCCTCTTCCTAGCTTTGTTAAAAGCTGAGTTTAATCTCAATTATCTTATTTTCTTATATTCTTGGTGCTTATGTATTTGTAAGAAGTAAATCCGGTATTTAAGGCCCTAACTGACATTAAGAGTACAAGTAAGGAAGAATAAAAATAAGTCAGAGTAAAAAAAGTTCATGAAAAGAGCTTAGGAGTAGTTGCAATTTTTGCAAACACTTGGAGTGCACATCAAGAGTCTACTCTTAGGTTATTTCCAACTACTTGGAGTCATGCTTGCATATGCCTAAGCAATGCCAAGGATGTCCATGGAACTTAAGTGCCACCAAATCCAAGGCTAGTCAAAGACTTAAGTGCCACGAAATCCATGCCCATCCAAAGCTAACGGCCAAGAGTCAAGGTTTATATAACACAGACAAGACTACAAGTATTTGAGTTAGGGTTTGCTTTTCATTATTCCATTATTCTAAATTAGAGATTCAAAACCTCTAAAGCCCCCTTTTTTTTTTTTTTTTTTTTTCTAATTCTACACAAACTAAATGCAAAAATCAGATTGGAATTAATATATGCCGAATGGAATCATGCATAAAATTTACTCATCTTCAATCTATTGGTTTGTTAGAATTATGAAAAAAAAAAAAATTTGAATCCAAAAAAATAACGATTTATGTGTATTAAAATAGCAGTACAAGAAGGGCCATAGAAAAGTAATAATGTTACGCTTACTTCCTTCACTTTATATCTTGGGTTATATCCTAACCAAAACGAAGTTGTTTTGGCCCTTACCTGCCGCCCCGGGGGGGGGGGGGGGGGGGGGGGGGGGGG
>QLOD02000016.1:23287049-23298677 GCA_003260245.2 Sideroxylon spinosum | reverse complement strand
TGAAAACCTTTGTTATACTTTTATATTTTTTTTCCTTCTCAAATTTAAAAAAAGAAAAGTGAAATATCTTTTAAAAAAATTACATAACTAAATTTCCATTAATCAAATAGATAAATTTTTTTAGGATGTCAACATGAACTCCTAAATTATCAAATGATACCCACTTTACCTTTTTTTGCATATTTTTATATATTGTCTCGACGGAAAGTACCAAACCGTTCTGACGGTTTCCCTACTGCTCCATTTCATCCAAATAGCTAATGCAAAAGTCAAAAAATTCTAACACAAAACTATTCTGATGGAACCAAAAAACTGTTCCGATGATTTCTCTCTTCAAAGAGTTAGCACGAAAGTTAAAAAGTTTCATAATTTATCTCTAAAAAAATGTGGTTTGGAGGTTGCGTACCAAACATCAAAAAATTTTTCAAACCATATTTTTTGCCATTTTTCGTTGTTTTTCATCACGTCAAATCAAACCAAACCAAACCAAACATTTTCCCACTAGGTGGGATCGGCTATATGGATTTGACGACGCCAATCAAATTTGTTGAGGGTCATGCCTTCCGTTAGATCCATAGAGACAATGTCATGTCTAGTAGTTTCTTTTTAACTTCTCTTAAGTCTCCCTCTCCCTCTCCTGCTCCTTGCAATCTTCATACTTTTCATATCTTTTAATTGGTACCTCCATTGGACGTCTTTTGACATTGCCGAACCATCTTAAACCATTTTCTCTCATTTTATCGTCAATTGGTGCTATTCTTACTTTGCCCATAATCTCCTCGTTCCTAATCATATCTCTTCTTGTGATCCCACACATCCATCTTAGCATTCTCATCTCCGCAACTTCCATCTTCTGAATATGATTATACTTTACTGCCTAACACTCTGATCCAAACAATAATGCTGGTCTTACCGCCATTTTATAATACCTTCCTTTCACATTGAGGGAGACTTTTCGATCACACAAGACCCCCGAACCATTCCTTCATTTGATCCACCCGGCTTGAATCCTATGCCTTATATTATTATCAATCCATCCATCTTGTTGCACCATAGATCTAAGGTACCTAAAGTTTTCTTTCTCTATAATTGTTTGTGTGTCCAAACTTACTTCTATGTCCCTAATTGTCCTACTTTGGATAAATTTACATTCCATATATTCCGTTTACATCTATTTAGCCTAAACCCTTTTGTTTCTAACGTTTCCCGCCACAGTTCTAACTTAACATTCACTCATTCTCTCGTCTCATCTATTAAAACAATGTCATCTGCAAATAGTATACACCACGTCACTTCATCCTAAATATGCTTTGTAATCTCATTCATAATTAGGGCAAATAAGTTCGGGCTTAACACTAAGCCTTAGTGTAGACCAATCGTGATAGGAAATTCCTTAGTCTCTCCGTAAGTCGTCCGTATAGATGTAACAGCTCTATCATATATGTCCTTAATTGTCTTGATATATACGACATACATTCCTTTCTTTTCTAATATTCTCCATAAAATCTCCCTAAAAACTCGATCATATATTTTCTTTAAATCAATGAATACCATGTTTAATATACCATATTGTACCTGGCAAAATTTTTCTCAAGAAAGACGATTGACGTTTGAATCTGAATTCTAAAATGGGAAAGAGACCAACCTTTCCCATCACAAAATGACAACCTCCCTAATCCCATATCCACTGAACCTAAAGGCAACAGGTTCAATGCACTCCACGTCCACGCAGACACAGGCCGAAGCCGCCGCTATCGTTGGTTGTATTGTTTGAGAAGAATTGTTTTTTTAGTTAGTTACTGATTAATTATTAAAAAATTAATTTTTTTCATACTTAGTAAAAAAAAAGTTAATTTTTTTAATAATTAATTTTTTAATTTTTTGTTAATTTGATATTTTCTCTTAAAAGTTTAAAAAAGAATTAAAATGTAAGAAAATAAATTTAATATTAAAAAATTAATAGTTGGTGATTTAGTAATCAGCTATAAAGGATGAGTTTAGAGTTGTATAAAATTGTATAAAATTTATAAAGTTAATATCTCGTACTTTATGTAATGAATAAAAAGATTAAATTGTATAATCTTATAATTCGTGTTTATAGAGATTTATAAAATTTTGTATTTTTTTTATAATTCTAAACAGTGCCAAAATGTCAAACGGAGAGATCCGTCATGGGTGGTCACGAGTCAAGAGTCATAGCCACTCACGGCTGCTTTCCTATACATATCACGACCGAACCACTAGTAAATACCACCATGTGATCTAATTCCTAGTTGGGAGCCAATAGTTATATTGGGTGCAGATTTTTATACTCCAAAATGTTTTTTTTTTATTACATAAAATTACATAATTATCCTTCTTTGTTTGATAAAATATTTTATATAATTATAATGTTATAATTAAATACACTTCCAAGAAAAACATAATAATAAATAAATCAATTAATTCATATATCTCAATTTGTAAAATTACTTTTGCTAGTTTTTGATAATTAATTCTCATTCAATCTTCAAGATTAGTTTAATTGATAAAATTTTGAAATTATTTTTTTAGTAGTAATTAGTTTGAATTTTGTTAGTATGACTGGAAGACTTATCTGATTATTAATTTCAAAACCCAAAAATTATTTGTTTGAGTCTTTTCAGGATTATTAGGAAACTTATCCAATTGTCAATTTCAAAACTCAAAAATTAATTAAAATACACATAAACTGATCTAGAAACCCTCAGTAATAAAAATAAAAAATAAAAAATCCTCATTCAACAAAAATTATATTTTTACTCTCAATAATTTATTATTGAAAAAAAAATATGACAAGCATTGATTGTACTTTTTATTAAGCTAATTAATCAAAAGAAATAACTGATTAAATGTCTTTTTTTATATAAAATAATATATTGATGCGTGAGTTGATCAAATTATCGCTTGATGCAACTAATTCATCTCATATACTAACATGGTCGTTGGTCACAATTACACCTGGAATCATAATTTTGTAGGGTCTCCTTAGATATTGGCATTTAATTAATCTGTCAATCTAATCATTTTTTAATTAAATAAAAAAGGTTAATACATTTCCTAGAAAAAATCTTATTTTTTACCCTATTAATTTGATATATATTTAATTTTTCATTTTCATTTTGAAGATATTTTAAAATTACTCTTTTACATTTTTGTCATTTATTTAGAAATATTATTTGGTAGCAACTTGTTTTTCCTTATTATTTTGAAAAATTAATTCAAAAACATTATTTACATTTAAAATAAATACAGACTCAAATTCGTTTAATTTAATTTTTGTAAACTTAAATTAAAAATAATAATTCATTTTATTTTTAATAATAGTTATATTTTAGGTATTGATATCACTATGCCATATTAAATGTTAAATTATTATTATTATTTAAGACTTGAATTACTTGAGCGCCATTGAAAGAATTATGTAGCAATTATTATACTTTTATAACCAATAAATGGGCCCTTAGCAACTTTTATTATTTTTTTATTTTTAATAATAGGTATATTCTGAGCATTGATATATATTATCACTATGCTATATTAAACGTGAAATTATTATTGTTATTGTTTCAGACATCAGTTTTTTAAGCACTATTAAAATAATTATGTTGCAATTATTATACGTTTATCTCCATCCAACGTTTATACTAATACTTGTTCAGATTTTTATAAAACTTCTATATGTTGAAATTTATTTAAATTCTGAGTATTCTTATAATAATAGCCGATATATTATTGAGTTTTTTTTTTTTTTGAATTTAATTTAGTTTATAAGGTCTAATCTAGTAAAACACATGCCTAGGTGAATAATTAAGTTAATACTACTAGTGAGCTTCCAATTGTGTAAGTGAAGTAACGATTACAATGATGATTATGTTAGACTATTATAAGTACAATTTACATTATTTAGTTGTGTTCCATTAAATTATTTGTTGCATAAATGACATGTGTATTGGGTCATATAATACAGTATAGTATTATGACCAATGCATATAGCCACCTAGGGGATTCTAATTACTGGACTTTAGTAGCATAACCTTTTGTGAAAAAAAAATCTAGAGAATAAGTGCAGGGACATTGGAGATGAACTAGAAAGAAACTAGTCTCTCTTAATTTTTCTGAAAAATAATAATTTATTTATTTTTATTTATTTTATTCCTTTTCTTAGCACAGAAGGACTTTATTAATAATTTTGATTTGTAATATTTATGAATGATTATAATAATTAAGTTTTAAACTTGAATGGTTTATTATTTACTTTGTATGTAATATTAATTGTATGGTTGGGATGATTAGACTGTTCTATCGTACTTTTGTTTTTTTTTTTTGGTAACAACCTGCATATTTTTTTTTCTTTTCAAATTACTACAAATAATATATATAGATATATATAATATTACTCAGAAGGGATGGTTGCAGACTTGTTTTGCAACCTTTGAAACTTTAGTATAATATTATATATCCGGTGATGGGGGTTCAGCCAGTGACTGTGACTGCTAACACACCTGAAAGAAGAAAAAACAGAGGGCTAACCAGAACTGGACTCTATTAGAACCTGAGAGGAGCATGGACTTGCTGCAGATGCCGAAGAAGAGGTATATTGACCATGATTGCTTGCAGCGATGTTCGCAGATGTGCTTCAAGTATGGAGAGCTGGGACATTTCAGTCGAGATTGTCCCCGTGGATGAGAAGATGGTCTAGTAAAAAACTGAGAGTTTAAAGTGTTTTTCATAAATTAACTGTCTAAGTCCTAATGTTACTAGGTTTCAAAGACAGTTTCCATTATGTTAACTTTTTCTGAACTTGGAAAGTCGACTAAGCATGAATGCTTGTGTTAGTTTTTTCTAATGAATTAGACTTAACTATATATTTTGATTGAGTAATATGAATTATCTAATGATTAAGTGTAATTCCATGTGTTTAGAATGCCACTTAGAAGGAATCAGGGCCAAGGCCGTGACAGAGACGAAGGTTGAGGTAGGGGTAAGGAAATTCCGGTGATAAGTATAATTGGAAATAGCATGCTTGTTCAAGAGTTACATTATGAAGTATGTCCTGAGGTTCAACCAGAGGATCCAAGAGGAGAGGAGGTGCATTCTCAGGCACCAGGAGTTCAATAGCCACAGGTGGTGGATGCTGGGCAGTGTTGCAATAGTTAGCCACTGCTGTGGCTATGTTACCAAGAGGCGCTAGGACCGATCAGTAACCACAGTTACAGGCTAGGTCGAATACTTTGGAAAAGTTTCGAGGATGAAACTTACCACATATGATGGCATAGTAGGTAAGGATATTGCAGAGCAATTCCTTGATGAGTGTGAGAATATTTTAGTGGCCATGGGTATTACATACCGATCAACCAAGATCACATTGACTGCCTTCCAATTGGAAGGATGAGCATCCAGTTGGTAGACTAGTGTGAGGAATTTGGTGGGTCAATAAAACTCACTTAGGAAAGATTTAAGGAGAAGTTCAAAGACCATTTCTTCCTACATCATTAAGGGATACTAAGCGGGAAGAGTTTGCCAATATAATACAAGGTTCTGTGTCAGTTCTGGAGTATCAGAGAAAATTTTCAAATTTATCTAGGTATGCCCCAGAGTTGATTTCAACTCTCCATTTTGAAGTGTAAGAGATTTGAAAGAGGGTTAAGGCTTACCTTGAGAGGTTGAAAAGTACTACTTGGGTTGGAGAATTATGAAACCCTAATCAATAGAGCTATGACTGTGGAGAGGAACATGACAGAAATAAAGAGCATTCAAGAAGGTCAATAGGGCAAGGTAGTGGAGCCCAGTAAGAAGATAGTAATAGGTAGAGATAGAGAGGAAATTCATCGGTGCCACAAGTGCGGCAATCCTATCAAGTAACACATCCCTAACTCGGTCTGGAATGTCTAATGGGAAATCACGGAGATAGATTGTTTGTTTTAATTATAGATAGTTAAGACACAAGAGCTCAGAATGTCCAAGTATAATGAGGTAAAAGAAACAGATAATTATGACCATAAGTTGGTAGAGTGGAGAGGCTCGGGTTTGTTATGGCTGTGGTCAATCAGGTCATGTGCTGAAATATTATCCGCAAAGACGAGGTAGTATAGGAGAAAGAACTCAATAGACGGGACAATCGGTCCAAGGCATTCACCGATCTTTTTCACAGTTAGTTCAATTGTAACAGTTTGTACCTCAAGGCACAGCACAAAGTGGAATTCAGCAGTAGCAACAGTGAAGGGCCCACCAGGGGCAGAAAGTTGGAAGGCTGCTGAATGCACAAGGAAGAGTTTTCATGGTAGCACGACAAAAGACTCCCACGGAGCCCACTGATCCTATTATGACTAGAGGTATTTTTCTTATTTATGCATCTAATGCTATAATATTGATTGAAATGAGTGCATCATATTCCTTTATAGCTGCATCATTTGTATCCATGTTAGGATTAGAGGTGAATTCTATAGTTGCATGTTAAGATGCCAATAGTGGGATGTTCCTCATTGACCAAAATCTGTAAGGAATACGAATTGAGTATTAGAGATGGGGTCGATAACCAAGAGTATAATTCAATGTTTGATTTGATTATATCAGAAATGAGAAGTTTTGATGTCATTCTTGGTATGGATTGGCTTGCAGTTTACCAAGCAAAAATTGATTGTTCGAAAGGACAGGTAACCTTATTTACCCTAGAAGGTGACCGGATTGTTTTTTCGCTGATTAATGTGGGTTGCGAACCTCCCCATCTTTAGATGGGCAAAGGTGGTTGGACTTGTGTAAGTTACTTGCTTGTATGTCTATAAAAGATAATATAGTAATAGGTAAGATAGAGTTATCCATGGTTGTTTCTGAATTCCTAGACGTGTTTCCAGAAGAAATTTTTAGTTTGTCGCCAGAACGGGAAGTGGAGTTCCATATTAACCTAATACCTAGCATAGAACCTATCTCAATTTCTTCGTGCAAGTTGATACTGATAGAATTGCTAAAGAAGCAGATAAAAGAATTGTTGGTTAAGGAATTCATTAGGTCAAGCTCCTCACCTTGGGGTGCGCTGGCACTGTTTGCTATAATAATAATAATAATAATAGATAAAACACTCAGATTGTGTATTGATTACAGAAAGTTGAATAGGATTAATATCAAGAACAGTTACCCCCTATCCAGGATCGATGATTTGTTCGATTAGTTGAAGGGTTCATCTACCAATTGCGGGTAAGGCAAGAAGATGTTCCCAAGATGGCGTTCAGGACACTGTACGGCCATTTCGAGTTCTTGGTTATACCATTTGGTTTGGCCAATGCTCATGCAGTATTCATGGATTTGATGGACAGGGTATTTAGGGACTATTTAGATAAGTTTGTGGTGGTATTTATTAAAGATATTCAAAGTCTATAGAAGAACTTGAGGAACATCTGAAGGCCATATTGCAAACTTTAAGAAATCACCGGCTATGTCCAAAATTAAGCAAGTGTGACTTTTGGCTCCGAGAAATGAAGTTTCTAGATCATATAGTTTCTAAAGAAGGAGTAACCGTGGATCCGTCTAAGATTGAGGCTATTCTTGAGTGGTTAAAATTGAAGACCTTATTCGAGATTCGTAGTTTCCTAGGATTGGTAGGTTACTATAGGAGGTTTGTTCTTGACTTCTCTAGGTTGGTCGCTCCTTTAACTAGCTTGACTAGGAATGAAGTTAAATTTTATGTTGGATGATGTATATGAAAATTCCTTTCAAGGAATTAAGAGAAGATTGACCACTGCACCAGTACTGATCATTCTAGAAAGGATGCATGCTATTCGATGTATTGTGATGCTTTTAGGGAAGGGTTAGGATGCGTCTTGATGTAAAATGGCAGGGGTAGTAACCTATGAGTCAAGACAGTTAATGACTCCTAAGCAGAACTATCTAGTTCATGATTTAGAATTAGTAGCAGTGATATTTGCCCTGAAAAGTTGGAGGCATTATTTATATATCGAAAAGTTTAAGGTGTTCTCTGAGCACAAGAGTTAGAAGTATATATTTTCACAGAAGGTTCTGAAACTGAGGCAAAGAAAGTAGATGAAGTATGTGGAGGATTATGATTTTGATTTATAGTACCATTCCTGGAGAGCCATTGTGGTTGCCAATGTTCTTAGCAGAAAGACCCGTTCCATTCTAGTAGTTATTATTATTAAATTGGACACAGATTGGAGAGGCAATGTTAATGGGACTAGGGTTTGTTTAGGAGACTAATGAAAAGATTAGAATCATCAGGCAGAGATTGAAGATGGCATGCAATCACCAGAGGAGCTATGCAAATTGGATAAATAGACCTTTGGAGTTTCAAGTAAGAGACCATGTGTATTTGAAAGTCTCACCACGGAAGGGATTGTTTCAATTTGGCCGACGGGGAAAGCTATCGCCTAAGTATATTGGTCATTTTGACATTTTAGCTAGAGTTGGAGATGTTACTTATCGCTTGGCATTACCACTACAGTTATCAGGAATTCACGAAGTGTTTCACGCCTCCATGCTTTATCTGAACCCAACATAAGTGTTAGATTATACTAAGTTAAAGATGGACTTAGACGTGACATATAAGGTAAAGTTGATTCAGATAATAGATTCCCGAGAACAAGTACTTCGTGGAAAGACAATTCCGTTGATTAGAGTATTATAGAAGCATCATAATATTGAAGAATCTACTTGAGAGCGTGAAGATGAAATACAAAGGTGGTGCTTGCATTTGCTTTCTTAAAGTTATGAATTGTACTGATTGTCTCAAATTTGGAGGACAAAATTTTATAAGGAGGGAAGAATGTAATAACCTACTAATTTTTTTTTTCTTTCCGAAATAATACAAATATATATACATATATATATAATATTACTAAGAAGAGATGGTTGCAAACTAGCTTTGCAACCTTTGAAACTTCAAAACCCATAAATATGTAACTGTACATATATCCCTGAATTTATATTGTCTCATTCAAAAAAAAAAAAAAAGTGGCTAACTGAGTGAGCAAGTTGCCTTCGCAGCCTGCAACCTTCCAAATAGATGACACTGACTTAAAGGGGGTGGTCAGAATGATGCATTATAGGAGAAGGTAGCAATAGAGTAGCTCTGGACAGACATATTTTGCCACCAAGTATCTACAGATGTAGAAGTAGGTGGCTGTAGTCCGTGAAAAAAAAAAAGAAGAAGGGGGATGACCCTAAATAAAAGAGAGGGAGAGGGAGAGGAAGTGAGGAGAAACTATGGATATCATTTGGCTAAAGATGGGAGAAGTTGAGAGTGTAGAATAGCAACGTAATACCAGGTAAGTGTACCAAACTTCTAACAAATCTCAAAATATTCTAAAGTTTCGTAGTGAAATATATATTGAGAATATATGTAAAATTATTTTGATGTTAGGGCTAATAACTTAAGCATACAAGAAGGTTGTAGGCAACTCGTAGACACTCGTTTGAAAGTTTGAGATAGAGATTTAATGTATTTTATTTACATATATAAGATGTAAAAATATTTTGATAAATTTTCACATCTTTGTTTTACATAAATGTGATTATATTTAGACTATATTATGTGAATTCAGTCAAAGTCCAAAATACCGAAACACCTACGCATACTGAAACGCCTAGGTAAATGAAAACAAACCCAGTGGAAGTCATATATATGGGAATATTCCCAAGGCATATTCCATGAAAGTTTTTGAAATTACCTTGTGGGCCCAATAGTTTTATAGAATTACATAATGACCCCAAAAGTTTTGAACAATTACGAAATAGCCCTTTTTTAAATTTTGATTTTACCTCCAATAGTTGTGAAAAATTACAGTTTACCCCTAGAGTTGTAGGGAATTATAATTTGGCTCATAAGAAAATTCTAATATTTTATTTTAATAAGATCCTTTGGTTAAAATTTCTTAACATAAAAAGATTTAACAAAGATAAAGTATTTTTTTATATAATAACTGAGAAAAGTGTAATTCTAAAATATTTGAATAAATATTTTTTTTAAAGCAAAAAATGCCTTACAGAAGAACTTCACATTAAATGAAAAATAGTTATATGATAATTGTAAATGATGATGAATTGTTGTGATAAGGAGTAGTATGAGATTGATATTATTAGTGGATTATAATAAAAAATTAATTCATTATAAGATAAAGTGATAACTTTGATTATGATAAATTGTTATAGTGAGATGGTATTGTTTATGATGGATTGTGTACGAATGATTCCAAGGATGACATTAATGATAAAGGAAAGAGTTATAATAATGTTTTATGAAAAGAGAATATAAAATGAATTGAGATTGTGAAAATACGGATGGAGGGTACTAGAAAATAGGAAAGATACATAGATTACTCTAGTGTTGAAAGACCCAAAACCTACGTAAGGATTGGTGTTACGCCGATAGGCTAGTGGCCTACATATTACATTTAATTGGCTAATCATGGCGCCGGGGTGTTGGCCTTAAACTTCAACGTATTTGGTTTATTGTTTCCATTAGGTGTTGACCTATAAAAGACGATGTTGATGGTACCCGCCCCATGAATGTGAATGTAAATGTAATGGAGAACGAAATTTGCTAATAATGAGATTAGTAAAACTAATAGACCAGAATTACTATTGAGATTCGTGCTAATATTTAGTATTGATTTTAAATGATGATATATTATGATGAATTGTGCTTGTTGATTAATTTGGTATGGATTATTGTTCATGTTATTTGTTACATATCATATATGCCTTTATTATGCATCGTGGACACAAATGGATTAGTGCTCACGTTCGTACAAATTGTGTTATAGGGATGGAATCCAACAATTAGTAGGGGCCGCTGCATTGGACTAGCCTTAGAGTTTCTTTTTTATATGCTTTAACTTTAATCTAGTCTAGACTATATTAATATTTTATCTGGATTTGTTTTGTTGGGCTGTAAAGCTATAAGGCCAAGAATTTTTTTTAATTGTTATTTATTGGTGTTGGGACTGTAATAAGAGCACTGTAGTTTGATTGGAATCAAGGCCTACCTATTACTTTACTATTATATTATCATTTTGGACTGTGAAGGTCTACTCCAAGGTAGCCATGGCTCTAACAAAAGAATAAAGGCATATTTGATGCATGTTACATGTGGCATAATTCACTCAACCCTCAGATTACAAAACCCAGGGTGTGACATTTTTATCCTTATATTTTTTAATCGACAGTTGAAATTCTACCAAATGATTTAGCCTAATAACTTATAAATGAATTGATTAGTGTGGGGTATAAAAGTGAAATGACATGACAGTTAAAAACTTAAAAATTTAAAAATTCTAAATTAACTTAATTAGTTGTATTTTTTTAGAAATTATTTAATTTTAACATTTACATTTGATGAAAGGTTAAAGGGTATTTCAGGAAACTAAAACATTTCACTAGAATTAAAATTTCATTGATTTTTGGCTTCACCAGTACTTCTAGTGTTTCCTTTATAATAATATAGATACAAAGGACTAGTTATGTTGTTAGGGTAGTAAACTTTGTGAGAGGCATTGGTGAGAAATAAAAGTATTTATCGAGCTAAACAGTTTAAGATTCAAGCTAATATAAACGAGCCTAAAGTTGAGCTCAAATTTAGTTTCAATATTACTCTAATTG
>QLOD02000016.1:23212808-23247546 GCA_003260245.2 Sideroxylon spinosum | reverse complement strand
TAAACAAGTAAATCAAAGTGAAACATAGATTGATTTAGTGTTTATAAAGAGTTCTGACCTTGTACGTCAGTGTTAAGTTCCTTTTCCTCCTGAATTGTGAGAACAACACGAATGAAACGGCTGAAAAAGTTAGGGTTTTATCAAAAAAATCTTTTTAGTTTTAAGGATAGTGGGGTCAAAAAAAAAATTTGTGGGGTAATATTGAAAACTAATATAAAAATATGTATATATTTTTTTAATCAGTGGGGGCAGTTGACCCACTCAGCCGCCCCCATCTCCGCCCCTGCTTCTGACTGGACGATCGGTCGTTGTTTGATTTTCATTGCTTGTTTTTGATTTGGGTTTTGAGTCATAAAGCGTAGTTGTAAAGCAAAGCAATGGCGAAGCCAGAGACTGAGGAGTTGAAGGTTGAAGAAGAGTATCTCGATGTCCTCACCATAAGTGGTCAAAAGACTGGCAGCACGAAACCCCGGTAAAGCCCTCCTTTCATTGCTCTCTCTTCATTCTATTTCTTCCGTTTGGTGGCTAGAAAACGTAAAAGAAAGTCGATATTGTAATCTAACCGTCAACCTTGTCCTTCCTGAGTCCTTTTGCTTAAATTTACCAATCACATGATCCTGTCAGGTTTTTATTTCGCTTCCCAAGCAATGGATCCCCATTAACTCTTAGATTCATTTTCTTTGACTACTCTTTGGTCTGACTTTTCTGGATTTCTTTAATGGTAGCCTGTGATATATATTTTTAATGAAACAAATGCCTATATTCTCTAATCCTAGTATTTTGGTGGTTCTATGTTTCAGTAATATGTTATACGCAACATTTGGTTAGTGAGTAAACATAGGAATAAGATTGGAGAAGAAATTTGATTATTTTTTATTTCCTTGCTATGTTTGGTTTGGAAAAGGTAAATGGAAAAAAACGAGAAAGTGATAATTAGAGAAATCGTGGAGCAAATAAGCAGGACCGGACTGAAGGAATTTGGGGCCTAAGGTGGAGTATATGATGAGGCCTATATAAATATATAAAACTTCTACTGGAAGTCTCATCTCGTCTTTCTAGCTTTTTGAGCCGCAAAAGTAATACTATCAAACTTTGGTACTCAATGTGTTCTAAAATATTATATTCTATTGATATTGTATCTAAATCATTTAATTTATCTTGTAAATAGTCGATCTTAAATAAGATTTTAGCAATCTTAATTTCGAAAAAACATCTTTCAGCAGATGCAACAGTTATCAGTATAGCTAATAAGATTCTATAAGCAATACATGCATTTTAGAATAGAATCTGATTTTTTTTATGTGATCTAAAATCTCAATAGGAGTATTAATTTCTACTCTTACAACTTATTTAAATACTTTTTAATTCTGAAAACAAATCATGACCGTCAATATTTGAATGTTCATTGTACTTCAAAAAAGCTTTCAAGATCAAGATGATATTTTCTTAATTCATTCTCCTCTAAAGTTTTTAACAATTTTAAATTAAATAGAAAGCCAAACATTTTTTCGTGTGTCACAAATTGTTCAAACCTAGTTTTAATAGAAGAAATATATTTATCAACTATATACAAATTTTTTTTTACGAAAATTTTCTTCACCAGAACTTGTTATTTCATCACCTACATTTTCATCAAATTGTTTTTTTTTCCCTCTATGAATTTTGCGTTTTCCATGAAATATAGGCTCTATATTCATTTTAGTAGCACTTTTAGTAGTGTTCGTAGCAGACACAAAATTAGTTTCTCTATAATTTTCCAAATATACAATAAGTCATCTTAATTGACCTATAGCTCCATCAATGTGCATGTTTTTAGATTACAATGTTTTACTAACTAAATTAATAGCAAATACTATGTCATACCAAATATTCATTCCTAATAAGAATTCAAAATTCTCTATCTTATAGGATGATAAACTAATAGCTTCACTTTTTGTCTTAGAATCTTCACTAGAATCTCCTAATTAAAATAGTGCATCTCTTATTTTTTGAGTTTGATATTCTATTGTTTTAACACTTCCAATTCGACTTTGCCACCTAGTTTGAGATAAAGATTTAACTGACAATTTGCATACGTTGTCTTGTAAAATTTTCCATTGTTTAGTAGTAGTAGCAAACAATGAATATATGCGTTGTACAACTCCAAAAAAAGAAATTACTCTAGGACATGAATTAGCCATATCACATAACACTAAATGTAGACTACGACAACCAAATGGTGTGTAAAATGATCTAGGATTTATATCTAATAATCTTTTTTTGTATTCCATGCTGTTTTCCTTTCGTATTGGACCCATTATCATTACCTTGTCCTCTTATATCATTAAGATTAAGGTCATATTTTTCCAAAACATTAACAAGTTCATCAAAAAGCCCTTTTCTGGTGGTGTCATCTACTTTTAAAAACTCTAAATAGTAATTTTCAATCTTTATTGGACTCGTTAGTGTCAATGCACCTTAAGATAAGTTTACCTTGTTGAATACATCTAGCATGTTCTTGCATGAGTGGATCAAATTCCGTTATTATTTCAACCAAACTCAAAAAGTTACCGTTATTATTTTATATATTTTTTCGTTTGTCCCTTGAAATGCAAGGTTATTTTTAGCAACATATTTTGCTATAGCAATAATATTTGTCATAACTCTTTTTCAATATTCTTTGTCTTTATTAATTTGTTCTTGAATGTTTTTATCTATAGTCTTATTTTTTTTTTTTTTGTAATCTTGTTTATAAATCAATCCAATTGCACATGTTAGATATGTGTTAATGACTTGTTTTGAAGCTTTTAAGCTTAGGACCAAGATTTTTCCAATCATTAGTTCTTCCATCAACTAATTGACTTGAATTAGATATTGAACCAAACAACTTACAGTAAAAACAATAGACTCTATCTACATCTTTTCAATTCCATCATCTTTCGTGTTTTTCTCCGTTTGACAATTTTTGTATATAAAATGATGTAGAAAAATGTCTATTATTTTGATTTTTAGGAAAATCTAGATTATGATATCTAATAGGACCATTTTCAACTAATAAATCTCTAAACTTGTTATCAATATTTTTCCATTGTCTTGGATCATAAAGAGTTATTGGAATTGAATTAGAAGTATTATCCTGCTCTATATTTTCTTTGACTTCCTCAAGTTTAATTGACTTTTCTTGTTTATCATCAAAAGTACTATGAATATCTTCTCCATTAGTTTCTCTTATTATTTCAACATTATTTTCTAATTCATTAGCGATTGATGATTGTTCTTTCATTTCATATTCCATTGAAGATGAAGTGACATTTTTTTTTATCACTAGTAGTAAATATATCTAGAGATCCATGTTAAGATCTAGTTAACTTTTCGATTCTTCTCTTTTTCTTCAAATTTTCAAACGCACTCTCATATTTCCTATTAGACATTCTTTCAACTATAATAATACAGTCTTATTAAATTAACAAATATAGCCAGAATAAAATACGGTTTCACAAGCAATTAAGTACAGTAACCAAATTCACAAATAATTTTAATTTTATATAACAGCAGCAATTAAGATAAAAATAGATATAAAAAAGTAAACCGATTATAAGTTAGAATAATAGAACCTGTGAGTCAAGTAAGCACTATATCCGATCTTTAATTGAACCAAGAGGAATTATTTCTACCCAAAAAAAAAAAAAAAAAAATTGAACGTTGTTAAATTCAACAATGTTACACTAATTAAAAGAAATGTAGCAATCATAAGCGATCATAAAATTGTCCCCAAATTAGCTTGGGAATCCAAAATCTGTCATTGACCCCAAAAATTACCCCCCCCCAAATGTAGCAAAACGATCTGAAAATTATCCCTAAATTTGCTTGCCAACCTTTATTTGACAGATCAATGCTGCATGTGACCAACTTGAGGAATGCAATCCTTTTCGGCTTTTCCTTTACTGAAAAATAGCTTCCCATTAATTTTAATTTCGAAAAAATTGAACAAGAGAAAACAATATGGGGGAGAGAGATAGAGAGATAGAGATAGAGATAGATACTGACAAATAATGTCGAGCATAGAAGAACTTGCTTAACCATTTACGAGATGCTGGTTTGAGTTCATAGATGGATTTGTTTAGCTTGCAAACTTGAGTTTCCCTCTTTCATTCAAAACTAAGAGGGAGTTGAATGTAAACATCTTGTTCAAGATCATCATGGACAAAGGTATTGTTCGCACCTAATTGGTGAAGATGCCAGTCATGACTAGCAACGAAAGTAAGGACTTGAATGGTGACCAACTTCACAATTCAAGCAAAAATATCTTTGTAATCTAAGACCCTCTTGTTGATTTTGATATTTGGCCACTAGGCATGCCTTATATCTTTCTAATGAACCATTACGATTGTATTTGATATTATAAACCCATTTGCATCCATGAGTTTCTTATATAGCAGAAGAATAGTGACACTCTATGTTTTGGTTGGATTGGCGGGCATCAATTTTAGTATGCAAGGTGGCACGCTCTTTTGGGTTTGTCATGACTGACATTACTTGAAATGTGGATTGTTTTGGTATATGGAATAAAAGTGGGAATGCGATACACTTTTATTTTGAAATGCGGTACAGTGTGGATTACCTTATGATAGAGTTGTCATGTTATTATAATGTTTTAGTATATAAAAGTGATTTATTAAAAATATTAACCAAAAAATAAAATAGTATAGATATTTGTGAAATCAAGTGCACTTTCTATTTGATATGAATCTTTACTCTTTATCTTATAGTTAAAACTTAAATTTATTGTTTATTGTCATATAACTTGTTATCAATTGACTTACCCCCCGGGGCCCCCCTCCCAAAAAAAAAAAAAAAAAAAAAAACTTCTTGTCAATTCACTATATTCAGAGGTCTTTGTAAATATAATGTAGGCATAATCTTTTTCGATTGTCAAATTTGTTGTATTGGATTGTAAGTGTATTATATTTTGAAATTGTGTACCAAAATGTGATTTACTAGTACAATGGTGATTTTTGATACATTATAACCTGCAAAAAAGATTTAAGATATTGGGAAAGGGAGATATAAGTGGTGAAAGCGCAATGGGATTGAGATGATCGATTATTATAAAGAAAATTATTTAGATGGTAAAAGGTACCTAAACAGTCAACCATCATCTAACTAGACGAGTGGTGGGATTGAGAAAGCAGGGTTTGACCAAGATGGAAGTCCCGTAGACCGAGCATTGAGATTCTTGGGAGTGAAGAGGATCCAGATAAGGCATTAGGCTAATCTTTGGGTGAATGGATTGCAAGAATGTCTAGGATATCATGAGGATTGGTAAAATAGGGGATGGATATTCATAAGAGGAACTATTGTGTGTGCTTTACATAGGTTGTGGAATGGGGTTTTCATATAATCCTTTTGGAAATAGATTAGCTAGAATTTAGGAAAACATATAACTTGAAAGTAAGAGCCATATTTATCCATTTTTAGTCTATTTCCTTCACCTATTGTAAGAACCACGTTGACCTTGCAAATTTGGAATTTTTCCTTGATTAACGCCAATCTTCTTTAACATATAGCTTTCAATAACCCATTGAGATCGTTGGAGAATAGCCATCTACTCTGTGAGGGCTTGGAACTACTCTGCCTTAGGGCCCCACGAGCATTGCTTCAATGTGAGCAAATGCTTTGGCTATGATGAAAGGTTGTAGTAGTGTGTCCTGTAGCAGTGATGCAGGAGGATATGTATAGGACGGGATCAAGTGAAGCTTATGGAGGATAGTGGGATGATGATTTGGTTAATTGAATGTTGTAGTCTTTTCCACAACCAAGTATTGCAAGGATTATGATTATTTAATGGGGTGAAGATTTTACAACGGTTTTGTCTTGTAATATCTTTCTCCAGACCAATCAAGGGAATGTTGAAGGATTCCTTAACTTTGGCCATCAATCGCTAGTTAATGATGATCCTTCATGGATGGGGGGGGAGGGCCATGAGATTGTTAGGGGTATTCATTTGTGGAAAGTTCCCTCAAGTACAGGAATGGCCATCTTGGCCGACCCGTCCGTACCTTTGCCAATCCCCGTCTCGAATGGGTAGGAGATTTGAGAATTTTTGGGGATCAGGTAGGGTATGGGGACATTTTTTAAAACAATTCAGGGATCAGGTAGAGTATGAGTATGAGTTTGTTCCCGCCCTGTACCTTACCCTACCCGTTCCCCGACCCATCCCCACCTTTACCCGTACCCTCGTATATGTACACTTCAATTTTGAATGCTGCAGCTTAAGGAAATTGGTGAATTGGAGTTTACCGGATGGATGGGGCTTGACTTTGCTCCTTGTTTTGCTGATCTTGATTTGTGGTTGGTTGGCTGATGGGTCATCTATGCTTTGTGACCTATATATGTTGGAATTCCCTGATTTGCTTGCTGCTTTGGCTTGAGTAAACGTTATTTTGTGCAATGGTGGGCACTGTTATCTGCTTTTCAAGTGTGCTGGGCAATACTATTTCTTGGTTGCTTATGTTTCTTTGCTGCTTCTAAATTTCTTGGTTAGCTGCATCTGTTATGCTGTGTTAGATGAATTGACAACATGAAATTTAGAATTTTTGTATTTATATACATATAATTTTTCCATTTCGGGTACTTGATTCCACATGGGGATCCCCGTTTCCCCCTTTGGGGCGAGGATGGAGAGTAAAAATAAATCCCCGATAGGGATTGGCTAGGGAACGGGGATTGAGTTGAATTCAAGGATCGGGTACGGGAATAGACGTACCCGTCCCCTACCAACCCCCATGTAGGAGTTCTTTAGGCTTTGTCTTGATCCTATGGTGAATCTCATAAAGTTTGAACATTGAGATATTGAATTTTGATAAAGATGTGGTGTTTTGTAACCACGGCAAGGGAGATTTAGTTTGGGGTTGTGGCAAGACTAGGTGTCCCTCAGTCGAGGACGACGTATGGTGGGTGAAGCATCACGTGTTGGAGAAATGGTAACCCGTGCTCTCTAATATTTCTTTCCTTACTAATAGCGTCGTTATTTAGACATTCTCTTTAACTTGCATTCATTTTCAACGGTGATATTTTTATTTACCTGTTGTCATTTATAGGAATATAATGGGGTTGTGTTAGCAATTTAGTCTGATATTTGCTTTTACAGTGGGGATGTGCATGGAGATGGAGATTACCATCGGTCTGTCCATGTGTGGATCTTTTGTGAGAGTACACGAGAACTGCTTCTTCAACGACGGGCTGATGGCAAGGATTCATGGCCAGGGTTATGGGATATCTCTAGTGCTGGTCATATATCTGCTGGTGATTCATCGCTTATCTCAGCTAGGTAACTTATTCATTCCTGTAAATGTAAATTTTTGTGAGGCTAATTTTGTAGGAGTTTATTTGTGATTGGAAAAGTTTCTTTAATCTTTAATGTTAAATCTTCATGATACTTTTGTCCTTCAGATTGAAAGTTATTGTCCCTGTACGCATGGTTCCAATGTTCACTGCTATCGTCTTAAATGCAAGTCACATGCTTTGCTAATTGCTGACCCTGGTTTAGGCCATACGTGTAGGCAGCATCCCAAAATGCATAGGCAAGTCTGTGGGTCACTTGCTGTAAAAATTTTACTGGCCACTAATCCAAGTTATAAGATGATTTTCAAATTAAGATCTCGTGACGCATTTTAAGAGTCATATAGTTCTCCTATCTTTTCTCAAACTGTTTTTTTTTTAATTAATTAATTTATTTTTTTAGTTAAAGATTATATATGAAAGAAAAAAAAAAAAAAAAAATTCCCTAGAGGGGCGCAACCTGTGCCAAATGCTTACTGTCAAATTTCACCATGGAGGTTGAGCTCAGCTAAGAAATTTTACAAGAGAAGGATGCATAATTGAATTTTCATTAAAGCCAAAAATGGAGACCATGCACTGTACAATTCTTCAGTATGTGTAATTTTGTTTTTTCCTAAAGCACCACATTATGCCTTTTTTTTTTGGGGGGGGGGAGGACTTGGGTTATTTACTTCGTTCCATAAATCAGTTTTCCTGTGGTTTAAGATCTTTCACCTATTAGTTGAACTCAATTTGATCCTAAGATGAAGTTCCTAATGAGCAATAATCGGGCGAAGTATATTGGTGGCTACTTTTGAGCATATTTCTCTGAATATGTTAATTCTTTATCAAACTAGTTGTGTTTGTACTCTTGAACCAAAATGCTATGACCGAGTGAAAATATTGGCATTTGCTTAAAGTTGCTTGGTCACATTTGTTTAATATGGGGGTTCCTAAGTCTTTTTGGGATTGTTATGAAACAGATAAACTGAATTGCTTGACACACCCAATTGGGTTGTCATATGTGTGTATTTATACTAATCAGTCTATATAGATGGCCTCTAGATACATTACCCCTAGACTAATATACTTAAATGCTTATATATGAACTATAAATGCAGATACATGATACGTGAATGTACATTAACAGTCTCCCTCAAGTTAGAGCATATATATCATATGTTCTAAGCTTGTTACAAATGAATCTTTGACAAAGTGACAGTCAACTTTAATATGCCTAGTTTGCTCATGAAATATTGGATTAAAAGTTATATGAACCACAACTTGATTATTGCATTATAGCTCTATAGGCTTTAATAGAGGAACTCCTAATCCTTCAACATATGATGTATCCAAACCATCTTACAAGATGTATATGCTATGGCTCTATACTTGACTCTGCACTTGATCTTGCCACGACTATTTGCTTTTGACTCTTCCAGAATACCAGATTACCTCCTACAAAGATATAGTTTCCAGTAGTTGATCGTTTGTCTGAAGTAGATCCTGTCCAATCGGCATCTGTATATCCCTGAATTAAAGTGCAGCCGTTATCTTGATACAATAAACCATACCCTGGTGCACCTTTTAGATATCTCAAATACTAATGATTGCATCCCAATTGTTAGAATGAGGTGCATCCAGGAACTGATTAACTACATTTCAGCAAACGATTTGTTTAATCTTGAAATGTTAGATAATTAAGCTTTCCAATTAGTTTACGATATCGACCAGGATTAACTAATAAATCACCCTTATCTACAGGGAGTTCAGTATTGGGATCCATTGGAGTATCATTAAGTTGAGCTCCCAACTTACCTGATAACAAATTAAGCACATATTACTATTGGGAAAGAGCAATACCCTTTCATGATCTTGCAACTTTAATGCCGAGAATATGGCCCAACCACCGAAAATTCTCTTATGCCAAAATACGGCTCAACCACCGGAATGGTTATTGAAAGCGTCAGCCTCTAAAATCACGAGTCTACACCATTAACAAACAACTTTCATCTCCCCATTACATGTCTCAAACTGAATGGGCAAAATTTTCTCTAGTGGTCACAATCTGTCACAATGTTCATATGTGGCAAAGGCAAGGTTGACTACCTCACTGGAGCTGCATCTCCTCCTGCTAAGGAAGATCTAAAGTTCAAAGGATGAAAGGCAGAAAACAACATTGCCATGTCATGGTTGATAAATTCCATGAATGATGACACAGCTGAGATTTTCTTCTCTATGAAACCGCAAAGGAAATTTGGGAAGCTACAAGAGACCTATTCAACCAATGAAAGCATGGTGGAGGTATTTGAAATGGAAGGTCTTCTCCATGATTTGCGTCAAGGTGACCTCCTAGTGTCTCGATATTTCAATCTCCTTACTCGATACTGGAAACAATTAGATATGTTTGAAGCATATGACTGGGACTGCCTGTCTGATGGTGCTAGGTACAAAGAGATCTTTGAAAAGAAACGAGTTTTCAAGTTTGTATTTGGTCTGAATAAGAGCCTTGACCATGTTCGGGGTAGAATAATGGGAACAAACCTCTTCCTAACCTTCATGAAGTCTTCGCTGATGTTTGCCACGAGGAAAGCAGAAAGAGGCTTTTGATGGGGTTACATAAACTATAAACTACTACTGAGAATTGTACCCTTGCTGCAAGTGGACCTCCATATCAGCCTCCAGACAATCAACAAAAGAAGCAAGGCCAGCCTTGGTGCGATCACTGTAACAACTCTGGCCATGCCAAGGATACATGTTAGAAGATACACGTCAAGCCGACAAATTGGAAACCAAGAATGCCACCTGAAGGTCATGGTTTCATGACCAGCAGTGAGGAGAAGACACCATTCAAGACCACACACTTTAAGACCACACTCTTTAGCAAAGAGCAGATTGAGCTTCTTTAGAAGATGCTTAGCCACCAAACAGCATCCTTCACTCCAATTCCCGATTAGAACATCATAGGAACCGGTTCCGTTGCTCATACAGGTAATTTTTCTGTGGCTTGAAGACCCAAATGAAGGAACACAGCTCATAGATTGTAGGCTCTGGCGCATCAGATCATATGATCGGTATTGCTAAACTATTCAATGCATATGGTCCAAGTTCTGGAAATCTCATGCTTGGAATTGCTGATGGATCGTTGTCTAAAGCAGCAGGGATAGGATCGTTCCTATCACCAATGACCTCATCTTAAGATCCGTGCTCTTGGTTCCTAATTTGATGTGTAATTTGCTGTCCATTAGCAAACTCACCAAAGATTTGAACTGTGTTACTAATTTTCCCCAAATTGTTGTGAGTTTCATGACTTGGAATCGGGGAAGATGATTGACAATGCTAAGGAATGTGCGGGGCTCTATCTTCTTAACGGTCCTAAAAATCCGAGAGAACAAACTCATTCTGCAAATAATTCTTCATTTTCTATTTTGTCTAATAATAATAGTGCAATCATGTAATGGCACTATAGATTAGGTCATCCCAATTTCTATACTTAAAAAGATTGTTCCCAACTATGTTCAATAATATCAATTCTGAGACTTTCCAATGTGAAGTGTGTCAATTATCCAAACATGTGAGAACCAATTACTCTATTTGAGGATACAAAACATCTCATCATTTTGCAATCCTTCATAGTGATATATGGGGAACCTGTAGGGTCAACAGCAATTCAGGAGCTCGGTTGTTTCCTTTATTGATTGTCTCACCCGAATAACTTGGACATACCTAATGAAAGAGAAATCAGAGGCAGGCACCATTTTCAAAAATTTCAACAGGATGATCCAAACACAATTCTGGACAAAAATAAAGGTGTTTCGCATGGATGCTGCTAGAGATTACTTCAACTCTTTACTTGTTGAATATCTGATGGATCACGGAATAGTGCATCAAAATTCTTGTATTGACACACCTCAACAAAACAGAGTGACAAAATGAAAAAAACAGACACCTCCTCGAAGTGGCTAGATCTATTATGTCTACAAACGTTCCCAAGCATTTTTGGGGAGTTTAAGTTCTCATAGCCGCATACCTCATTAATAGAATGCCATCAAGAGTCCTCAAATTCCAAACACCTTGCAAATTCCTTTTCCTTTCCTACCCACATATTCGAATCATCTCATATCTACCATTAAAAATATTCGATTGTACAGCATTGTTCATATACATTAGCAACTCCAAAGCAAGCTTGATCCGAAGGCCATCAAATGTCTCTTTCTTGGCTATTCACCCACTCAAAAAGGTTACCAGTGTTGCTCACCTATCACTAAGAAATTCTACACATCTATGGATTTCACATTTTTTGAAATCAATTATATTACCCAAAAACTACCCATTCAGGGAGGAGAACTTAGATATACAAGAATGGATCTCTTGGTTTGACAATCCAATTCTTTCATCGCCTCACGCCTTCATTCCACCTTCAACCGAGTCAACCTACTCCATTCCAACTTCACAACTTGCAGTTGACAAAGCTAGTTGTTTATTCAAGGAGAAAAAGGCCCCAAGAGGAGATAGAAGAGTGCACACTTCCTGAGCAAAACCATGAATCCGATTTGAGTCTAAATCCAGATGTTCTAGGTAACACATTTTCTACAGATATTACTACTAATGATGATCATGATGTTCCTATTGCTTTGAGAAAATTTGTAGTACACCACATCCAATGTACAACTTTGTTCCCTATGTTGGCCTATCTTCAAAATATTGGCATTGGCTGCTAACCTATCCAATATAGAAATTCCATGAACTATTTGTGATGTTTTAGAAAAATCATAATGGAAAGCTGCTATTCAGGAAGTGATGAATGGTCTCACAAGTAAAGGTACGTGGGAACTCTCAGATTTGCCAGAAGGGAAGCGACCGGTGGGATCGAAGTGGATTTTTGCTGTCAAATATAATCCTGATGGGAGTGTAAGTTGGCACAAAGCAAGGCTTGTTCTTAAGGATTTACCTAGAGCTACGGCACTAACTACCAAAAAATTTTGCTCTTGTTGCGAAGCTCTGATACCATGCAAAATTAGAGAGGGAAACTCCATTTTTTTCTTATATTTTTTAATGATCAGAAAACAGCTTCAATTTATGGAAGAAATTAGCAAAAATCTGCTAGACATCTTCCTTGATTCCAACAACAAAGAAATCCCTTAAATCAAGGGAGATTAACAGAAAAAAAAAAAAAAAAAAAAAAAAAAAAACTAGAGAGATTTGTGGAATTTCGAGGATCTTGAAGATATTAATAGTTATCTTATTTTTTTTCCGTCATTTCGTTCCTTGATTTAGTGTATCAGTAATCATGACTGTGATTGATTTACAATTACATCTCCATGATTCCAGTTGATTGCTTTCCTTGTAATTTTTTCCTTAGCTGAATAGGTTTCGTAGTTTATAGGAGGATTATTACCTAATGAGGAGTCTCTCTCTCCTATTTATATTTTTGTAAATATCGATTAGAATATATGAAAATACAGAATTCTTGCTTTCATGAATTTCCTCATGGTATTAGAGTGGGTAACTCACTGAGTCAGCCTTGTCGTCGATGACTCACTGAGTCAGTCTTGTCTAACAGTTGCTCATCACCGATCATTGCAGTTATTAGTCATCGATCCGCTCATCATCCTCGATTGTTCTACCCTCTTCGATATCAGTCGTTGAAGCTCATCGCTAGCAATCGAAGCCCTCGTCGCCAATTGTCACCTGTTGTCGAAGCCTTCAACAGTTATTCGTTGCTGCCATCACACTCAATGACACTCTTTTTCATAAGCGTTGGCATCTCATTGTCGTTTGCATCACCCCAGCCGACGATTCCTCAACGATCATCGACTTTCATTGTTGTCCATGGTTACATATAAGATGAGGCCACATCAAAGTACTACTTCTGACATTACATCTGAAAAATTGAATCATAGTGGCCATGGTGTCTCAGACAGCCTTATTCTTCCCATCGCCGGACATAAATTAAATGGCACCAACTACATTCAATGGGTCGAGTCTGTATTGATTTTCATTGCTAGGAAATTCAAGGAAGATTACATCATTGGTGCCTCCAAGCAACCGTAGAAGGAAGATCCCCCTTCTTTTGAAAATGGAACTCAGAAAACAACATTGTGATGTCATAGCTGATCGGTACCGTGGAGAATGAAATTGGATAGAACTTCATGTTCTTTGATTTAGTAAAAGAGATATGGGATGTTGCTAAGGAGACCTATTCAGATTTTGACAACACAGTTGTGCTATTGGAGATTGAAAACAGCCTCGATGACTTACGCCAAGGTTATGCCTTGGTTACCCAATACTGTAATATCCTTACTTGTTTGTGGCAACAATTAGAGGTGTTTCAAGAGGTTGATTGGGACTGTTTTGGAGATGCCGCAAGGTATGGGAAAATTTTGCTCTTGTTGCCTGAGAGATGCCTCTTGGTGATAACAGGGCTTGAAAAGGGAGACCTTGGTGTGACCATTGTCGCAAACTTGGTTACTCCAAAGAAGCCTACTAGAAGATCCATGGGAAACCCACAAATTTGAAGCTAAACAAATCAACTCAAGACAAAGAATCACGCGGGCTTGCTGCTTCACTAGAGGGCAAAACCATGCTTGAATCTAAACCCTTTAGCAAAGAGCAGATTGAAATGTTGCAGAAGATGTTCAACACCTTGCAATCCTCATCCAATCAATCTACCATGAGCACTGGAACCATCGCCTATGAAGGTAACTATCCTAGTGCTTTAAGAGTCAAAACTAAGGTAGTTGACTCTGGAGCCTCAAATCATATGACTAGAAATGCAGCATTATTTCATGAGTATAACTCAAGTTTTGGAAATCACAAAGTGAGGATAGCTGATGATACTTTATCCTTTGTCATTGGTACTGGGTTAATCATTATCTCCAATTCTGTCATCCTTAAATCTGTGTTGTTTGTCCCTTGCTTAACCTATAATCTCTTTCCATTAGCAAACTTACTCAAGATTTAAATTGTGTTGCTAAATTCTATCCTACCTGTTGTGAATTTCAGGATTTGGGTCTGGGAAAGATGATTGGTAATGTTGAGGAAAGTGAAGGAATCTATCATTTCAAGGGTATTGATCAAGCTCCTAGGAGTCATTGTGCTTCCAATTCTTTTATAGACATAATGCGGTCATGTTATGGTACCTTAGGTTAGGTCATCCTAGTTTCATGTACCTTGAAAAATTGTTTTCCAATTTATTTATCAATAAAAGTCTTAATTTGTTCCGTTGTGAAGCTTGTCAATTGTCTAAACATACTCGAAGCACACATTCGATCCAACCTTATAAACCTTCTCATCCTTTCTCTTTGATATAGTGACATTTGGGGACCTTTAACTGTGAATAAAATTTCTGGGGCTATATGGTTCATTTCATTTTTTGATGATCACTTTAGAATAACATGGATTTTCCTTATGAAAGATAAGTCGGATGTTGGACCTATATTCAAAAACTTTCATTCCATGATAGAAAATCAAGTTCAAACCAACATTGAAATCCTTAGAACTAATAATAGGAAAGAGTATGTCCACTCTATTCTCAGACAATACCTTCTTGATAATGGGATCATACATCAGAACTCTTGCATAAATATCTCTCAACAAAATGGTATTGCTAATAGGAAAAACCGTCATCTCCTTGAAATAGCCAGGTCTTTCATGTTCACTCTCAATGTTCCTAAGCATTTCTGGGGAGAGGCTGTCTTATTGCATCACACCTAATAAACAAAATGCCTTCTAAAGTCCCAAAATTCCAAACACCTCACCACATCTTGAATCAACTTTTCCCTCAATGCAAACTCACCACAATCTTATCTTTAAAGGTGTTTGGCTGTACCTCTTTTGTTCATATGCCTTCTCATCAGGAGTAAACTAGATCCCAAGACCCTCAAATGCATTTTCCTTAGCTATTCTCCCCATTAAAAGGGCTACAAATGCTATTCTCCTTTCACCCTAAAGTTCTACCATCCCATGGATGTCACATTCTTTGAACATCAACTTTTTTATACCAAGCTTGGTATTCAGGGAGAGACTATATTCAAGTAGAATATCAAACTTGGCAAAATCCTCAACCAAGTAACAATTGCACATAACCTGTTATACCTATACTACCCGCAACTGCACGCAACCTGTTGTACCTATTCTACTTGAGATCTCAGATATAAACAATGCTGAACCTAATTGCATTCAAACCATACCTCAATCGGAACCCGAAGGGAAATTGAAGGGAATTGTATACTCAAGGAAACATGGGCCCCTCAAAGGAGATAGAAGAATTTAATTCTCCACATTATAGATTCAAATTCTCAAGGTAATTACCTATTGCAAAAGGGAAATGGGTTATAATTTACACCCAATACCCAATTAGAGGGTTATAATTTGCACCCAATACCCAATTTCGAATTTTGTAACAGATAATAAGCTATCACCTTCCTATCAAGCCTTTACCTCAAGCTTGAATGACATTTTCGTCCCTCAAAATATATAAGAAGCCCTAATATATCCTGAATGGAAGAAAGCTGTCCAAGAAGAAATTCAGGCTCTTGAGAAAAATGTTACTTGGATTCTTACTAAATTGCTTATTGGAGAGCCAACTTGTGGGATGCAAATGGATCTTTAATGTAAAATATGTAGTAGATGGGAATATTGATAGATATAAGGCCAGTTTAGTGACAAAGGGGTTCACTCAAACTTATGGGATTGATTGTCAAGAAACCTTTGTTCCAGTTGCAAAACTTAATACTGTTAGAGTCTTACTTTGCAAAACTCAACATTGTCAGTCTTACTTGAATTGGCGTCTGCATTAACTAGATGTTAAGAATGCATTCCTCAATGGTGACCTTGAAGATGCCTATATATGGAATTCCTTGGTCTTGAAAATTCCAATAATTCTACCAGTGTGCACAAATTAAGAAAGTCCCTTTATGGCTTCAGCAGTCACCTAGGGTCTGTTTTGAGAGATTCACCATTGCAGTCAAAAGGTTTGGGTTCGCTTAGCGACAATCAGATCATACAAGTCTGCTGAAAGTAAAATTACTGTTCTTATTGTCTGTGTAGATGATATTATAGTAACTAGTGATCATGAAGAGGAGATAAAATATTTAAAAAAATATTTTGGCAAGGGAATTTGAGATCAAAGATTTGGCTGCTCTAAAGCATTTCCTTGGAATGGAAATAGCTAGATCAAGAACTAGTATCTCTATTTCATGAAGGAAATATGCTTTGGATCTTCTCAAAGAAACAGGTATTTTGGGTTGTAGACGTGTAGACCCTTCTATGGATCCTTCAAATAAACTGGGCAGAAACAGGGAAACTGCTGATAAGGGAAGGTATCAACGATTGGTGGGAAAATTAATTTATTAACTCATACAAGACCAAGTATTAGCTTTCCTGTTAGTACTGTAATCCAGTTTATCAATGACTCAACAACTGAGCACCTTGAAGCTGTTTATAGAATCCCAAGATATCTCAAAAAGGATCCTGGAAAAGGATTATATTTTGAAAAGGGAGATTACAGAGGGATAGAAGTCTACTTAGATGCTGACTCGGCTGGATCCTTGATTGATAGAAGTTTACTTTAGGCTATTGTATTTACATATGGGGAAATCTTGTGACGTGGAGGAATAAAAAGTAATCTGTTGTAGCTAGAAGAAGCACTGAAACAGAATTTAGAGCTATGGCACAGGGAATAGGTGCAGGAATGTGGCTAAAAGACTCCTTGAAGAACTACAGTTTTCTGCTAATGGTCCCATAAAAATGACTCGTGATAATCAAACTGCAATTAGGATTGCAAAGAATCCTGTTCTTCATGACAGAACCAAACATTTAGAGATTGATCGGCACTTCATCAAAGAGAAGATTGACCAAAAAGTTATTCAGTTGGACTACACTTGATCTCAACAACTTGTAGACATTCTCACTAAGGTTCTCAGCCAGGGCCAATTCAGTTTTCTTCTATTCAAGCTGGGATTGATAGGAATATACAGCCCAGCTTGAGGGGGAGTGTGGAATTACGGGGATCTTGAAGATATTAATAGTTACCTTATTTATTTATTTATTTGTTAGTTTGTTTCTTGATTTAGTCTGTCAGCTACCATAATTGGGATTGATTTACAATGATATGATTCCAGCCGATTGCTTTCCTTGTAATTGTTTCCTTAGCTGAATAGGTTTCCTAGTTTGTAGGAAAATTGTTACCTAATGAGGAGTCTATCTCTCCTATATGTATTTCTGTAAAATACCGATTAGAATGTATGAAAATATAGAATTCTTGCTCTCATGAATTTTTTCAAGATTTTAGGGAACAACCTTCCTAATCTCTTTATTCAGAAACTAGAAATTAACTTAATCAGGAAAAACAGAACCTAGAGAAAAAGTGAAACTAATCCCTAAATTTTAGGGATTAATTCTGGAATTCAACAACCCTCAATATTTTTCTCATCCTCTCTTTCTTCTTATCTTTCTACAAACACTAGATTGAAAATCTAATTGGAGTAATAGCTAATTTTCTTTTGACGTCCTACTTCGTTCTTTAAATATTATGTATTTTATATTTTCTTGTCATTCTACATAATTGAGAAAGTGCTGCAAGTGATCCTTCAGTATAAAATTAATCTTTCAGCTCATTTTCGCATGTACTCATCTATTTCTGTAAATATGAATTAATACTAAGGAGGTCCAGGAATTACTTCTGTTTCCTTGGCATTCCCATAGATAAGGTTCATAGCTCCGTTGTTTTGTAGATGCCTTACAGTCATCTTGAAATTGACTAATATTTTTCATTTGTCGACTTGTTTGTTTAAATTGTGCTAGTCGCCTTTTTCTGATTTGGATGAAGTTCTTGCAGTTGGGGGATCGAAAGGATACGATCCTGCTGCCCCTAATAACAACTGCAGCAGTAGTCATTGCCTCTTTAGATGTTTTTCCAATAACATCACCAAGAAATCAGGATGAAATTATTAACCATGGAGCACCTAAATAAAAAATTTTCAATCTGAATTTGAATGACCAGGCTTTTATAGCTTGAGAATAGCTACCTAGTAATTTAGTAAGTGTGATTCTCTAAACATATTCATATTTTAATCAAAGAAAAGGAATGGAACTCCTATTACACGGAATTCCATAGCTTTGAATAAGTTTTTGTAGCCTTTAAGAATTCTGTACATGAAAATGGTAAAACCTAATATTTGGGAGTCTCTTTTTATTTTTAAATGCTTTAACCAGAAAGTGATTGTCTCATGGGGGGGATGTGGTAATGAGATCTTTTCAGTCGGTATGATAATCTCATTATGTCTTGGGAAGATAATCTGGGACACATTTCCAAATCTTGAATGGACCCAAAACAATGGAATGACGCAAACTTGGATAAGGTTCCCATTCCCTCTCTCCAATTTTTCTGTTCAAACATAAACCAAACTCAGCCCTTTCCCTCTAGGTGGGGTCGTTTATACGGATTTGACGACGCCAATCAAATCTGTTGAGGGTCATATCCTCCGATAAATCCATAGAGATAAGGTCATGTCTAATAGTCTCTTTTCAACTTCCCTTAGGTCTCTCTTTCCCTCTCCTACTCCTGACAATCTCCATGCTTTCATACCTTTTAATCGGTGCCTCCATTAGACGTCTTCTAACATGGCCAAACCATCTTAAACGATTTTCTCTCATTTTATCTTCAATTGGTGCTATTCCTACTTTGTCCTAATCCTATCTCTTCTAGTGATTCCACACATACATCTTAGCATTTTCATCTCCGCAACTGCCATCTTCTGAATATGGTTATGCTTTACTGCCTAACACTTTGATCCATACAATAATGCTGATCTTACCATCACCTTATAATACCTTCCTTTTACCTTAAGGGGGACTTTTCGATCACACAAGACCCCCGAAGCACTTCTCCATTTGGTCCACACGGCCTGAATCCTATACCTTACATTAATATCAATTCTTTTATCTTGTTGTACCATAGATCTAAGGTACCTAAAGTTTTATTTCTCTACAATCTTTCGTGTGCCTAAACCTACTTCTATATCCCCAGTTGTCCTACTTTGGCTAAACTTGCATTCCATGTATTCCGTTTTACATCTACTTAGCCTAAACCCTTTTGTTTCTAATGTTTCCCGCCGCAATTCTAACTTAGCATTCACTCCTTCTCTCATCTCATCTACTAAGATAATGTCATCTGCAAATAACATACATCACAGCACCTCATCCTGAATATGCCTTGTAATCTCATCCATAACTAGAGCAAACAAGTGCGGGCTTAACGTTGAGCCTTGGTGTAGACTAATCGTGATAGGAAATTTCTTAGTCTTTCCGTCAGTCGTCCGTATAGATGTCACGGTTCTATCATACATATCTTTTATTGCCTCAATATATGCAACACACACTCATTTCCTTTCCAATACTCTCCATAGAATCTCACTAGGAATCCGATCATATGCCTTCTCCAAATCAATGAACACCATGTGTAAATCTTTTTGACCTTTTCTATATTGTTCCGTTAACCTCCTCAGGAGAAAAATAGCCTCCATGGTTGATCTCCCAGGCATGAAACCAAATTGATTCTCTGAAAAACGTTTGTTGTCCTCCTTAGTCTTCTCTCAATAATTCTCTCCCATAATTTTATCGTATGGCTCATCAATTTAATCCCATGGTAGTTCGTATAGTTCTGAATATCTCCTTTGTTCTTGTATATGGGTACAAGGATATTTTTCCTTCATGCATCAGGCATCTTCTTGTTCTTTAGCACTACATTAAAAGGGTTTGTCAACCAACTTATGCCATCCTCTCCCAAGCACCTCCAAACCTCAATAGGGATACCATCTGGCCCAGCCGCTTTCCCATTCTTCATCTCTTTCAGTGTTTCTTTTACTTCCTCCCTATTAATTCTCCTATAGAACATATGATTCGCTTCTTCCCTAGAAGTGGTAAGCGACCCTAATTGTATGTCACTACAACTGCTTTCGTTAAATAACTTATAGAAGTAGCTCTTCTAACGCTCCTTGATCTCCTCTTCCTTTACTAACACATTTTCATCCTCATTCTTAATGCATTTAACTTGGTTTAAGTCTTTGGTCCCTCTATCTCTGGTTTAGCAAGCTTGAATATCTTTCTTTTGTCTTCCTTAGTGTTGAGTCATCTATATAACTCCTCAGATGCCTTTGTCTTAGCCTCACTAACTATCTTTTTGGTTTCTCTTTTTGCTTATTTATATCTCTCCAAGTTCGCTTTATTTCGATTCTTTTGCTAAGATTTAAAACGCTCTCTTTTAACTCTTCTAATCTTGGATAGCCTCGCTCCACCACCATGCCTCTTTCTGCGCCGGAGCACCCCCTTTGGATATTCCTAAGACTTCTTTCCTACTCTCCTAATACGTTTTGCTACCTTATTCCACATAGTATTTGCACCCTCGTTTATCCCCCAAACGTCTTCCTCTAGTACTCTTTCCCTTAATGTTAATTACTTATCACCTTTCAAGTTCCATCATTTAGTCCATGAGCATCTATTCAACTTCTTTTTTCTAGTCCGCCTTTGGAGCTGCACATCTATGATCAACAACCTATGTTGAGAAGTCAAGCTTTCTCCCGGTATAACCTTGCAATCTTTACAAGCTAAGCGGTCTCTTTTCCTAGTTAAAAAGAAGTCAATTTGTGTCCTTGAGGAGTCACTCTTTTAAGTCACTAAATGTTTCTCTCTCTTCTTAAAAAAGGTGTTCGTCACCATTAGATCATAAGCCACTGTAAATTTCAAAATATCATTCCCTTCATTTCTATTACCATATCCATATCTTCCATGTACTCCTATATATACATCTACGTCACTTCCTACATGACCGTTCAAATATCCTCCTATAAAAACCATCTCTCCTTGGGGTATCTCTAGTAGCACTCATTTCAAGTCTTCCCAAAACTTCTCCTTATGTCCATTTCCTAAGCCCACCTGGGGTGTATAAGCACTAATTATGTTCACTATGTCTTCTCCTAACACTAACTTAATCGCAATAATCCTATCTCCAGAGCGTTTTACATTAACTATATCTTCCTTTAGCTCCTTGCTTACCCCTATGCCGGCCCTATTCCTCGATCTATTAAGTCCCGTATACTATAATTTAAACCTAATCCTCTCAATCTTTTTAGCTTTTTGTCCCACCCACCTTGTCTCTTGCAAGTAAACAATTGAGATACGTCTCCTTTTCATTGTATTTACCACTTCTATAAGTTTTTAGTTAGGCTCTCAATATTCCAAGTACCTAATTTTAACCTTTTATTTTGGATTAACTTCCTTGTCCCCCTCACTTATCTAGAAAAGTGTGAGGACCCTTGCCTATTTAACACTGCACCTGGGTGCCGATATTTTTAAATCCATAAATTAAATTTTGGCACGTGTTCATTGTCATAGTTGGCCATATGCTGTAGTATTTTTGGTGGCTTGGGTGTTAAAACTAACTCCTCTTCAAATTGTGCTTGTATTTGATGCAAATTTTGTATTCTTACAGAAAGGAGCTTCATGAAGAGCTTGGTATAGTTCTTCCGAAGGATGCATTTGAATTGATCTTCATTTTTCTTCAAGAGTGGTTAGTTGATCAAGCATCTTTGTCACTTTTTTGGAACTAAGCTACATTATTTTTTTATTTTCATTTTTTTCCCTTATCAGTTCTTAGGAAATAAATTGGTTTGCAGCCTTGCAACTCATTCTACGAATTTTTTTCTGTTTTGTTTTCCTCTCCCCTCCCCATTTTAAGCCACAAAATTTGACTTGAATCTTGTACTGTTTATGTTTGGTCAGGTACAAAGGATTCGAAATAATATGATGTTCTGAGTTTGTTTGAATAGCTTTCTTTACTGAAGTGTTGATTTCGCAGCATTTACGTGTTCAATGATAATTTCATGTCTTGTGCAAGATTACAGCCAAGAATTAAAATTTTGGTTTGGAAGGGTGTTTGGCAAATGGAAATATTTCAGAAATATATTGAGGGTGGCAAAAAGATATTAAAATACCTAAAAGTGTTTAGAAGTTCTAATTGAAATCCATACAAATGTAGAAAGCTTAATAATAAAATAATCAAGCAAGTCCTTATTTTTTTATATTATGCCGTATTTTTTTTTTTAATTACCATGGGGTGCAACCAGTTCAGAATGGTGCATGCAATACCCTGCAACTGGAGGCTTTTGCACAAAGCAGTTGGAATCAAACGTAATATCCTAACCTAGTTCAACCCTGAAGTCATCCTTAAATATAACTACTTTATGACATGGGGTTTCGTTGGGTTTCTTGGTTATCATTTCCCATAAAACTTAAATCACTTTTAATGTTTACCATGTTCCAAAAGAACATGTAACTAAAATGGACATTTATCTTCACCAACATCAACATCTTAAGTAAATAACATTTGTGTGTCTTGGCACTGCATTTTCATATGATTAAAAGTCCTAATTAAAATATAAAAGATTTACTTCTAATATTTATTGTCTTCCAAAATAATAACTATAGAAGTGTAGAACTTTTTGTCATCAAAACGTATAGTTAAAATAGGCACTTGTCTTCAGCATTGGTAACAATCTAAAAGGACAATGATTTGGGAGAAACACTAGAATTTCTTGTCATTAAAGTTAATGATTTACCTCCACTAATGAAAATATTCTAGGAAAACAAAGATCGGGATTAACACTACAATTTTGTTGCCATTAAAAGTCCTAATTAAAATTGACATGACCAATTTTAACAAATTAACTAAGAAATAATTGTTTTGAAGCCTAATTTAAAGTCCTAATTAAATGGGCGCCAACTAAAACATGTCAAGAACGAATATTGAATGAAATAGCTTGTCCCAGTATGTGTAAGACTATTTATAAATATATACATGAATATTAAAATTTTTGGAAAGATTCAATCAATCCTAATCATATCTCCCATTCTAGAAAACAATCAAATCTAATTCTATTTCTATATTTGTGATATTTCTATCACTGTCCCTCAAGCTAGAGCGTATGTATCATACGTTCTGAGCTTGTTACAAATGTGTGTAACTCGAGGACACTCGAGCGCTTTAGTGAATAAATATGCAAGTTGGTCTTTTGGCTTGCCATACCTTGTCTTGACGATATTCTGTAGTATCTTTGCATTAATACGCTTTGTTCTTTCATGGAATATTGGATTAGATGCAATATATACTACAGCTTGATTGTACACAATAGTTCCATAGGCTGTGAATGGTAGCTAAGGTCTGCTTGTTACTGTTCTATGACGCTAGATTTCCTCAGCAAAATAACTAATAATAGAGCATCTGTCTGATGGTGATCTTGCCGAATCTGTATCCATATAGCCGTGAATGGAAGTATCCATAATTCTAATATAGCAGACCTTTCCTAGGTGCTCCCTTTAGATATCTGAGGACCTAATAACTACATCCCTAGAAATTGGCTAACCACTCGTAGGAAAAGAGATGTCTGGCCTTGTTACTGTCAAGTGATTTAGTTTTTCTATTAATCTCTAATGTTGACTAGAATTTTCTAGCAAATCATACTTATCTGCAACGAGTTTTGTATTAGGATCCATTAGAATATCAACTAGTTTAGAGCCTAACATATTTGTATCAGATAGCAAGTCTAGGCATACTTTCTCTGTTATAGGGTAATAACTTTATGTGATATGGCTACCTTAATACCCAAGAAATGTTTTAGTGACCCAGATCTTTAATACTGAATTTTTTTTGGAGAAAGAACTTCAATTCATCATTGCCTTGTGTATCGTCCCTAGTAATGACTGTGTCATCTATATAAACAAGGAGCCAGTTCTTCCTGCGAGTAGAATGTCAGTAGAATACAGAATGATTAAATCCACAACGGATTAGGCCGAATTTTGTAACACATCACTGCACTTGTCATCTAGGCACAAGGAGACTGTGTGAGGCCATATAATGAACTTTTTGAGTTTACACACTAGTCTGGACTCCCCCTAAGCAACAAATTCAAAAGGTTGTTCCATATAAACTTCTACTTTTAGGTCACCATGTAAAAAACTATTTGGACATGTATTTGGTGAATAGACCAATCATAGATGGATTGTAATGTGAGGAATAATCGAACAAAAGTGATTTTTAGCTACGATAGAAAAAGTATTAAAGAAATTTAGGCCATATACCTGTGTATATCCTTTGGCAACCAAACGAGTTTTGAATCTATCAACAAAGCCATTAAGATGCACTTTTACAGTGTAAACCCAGTGGCAACCAGCAGTGGGCTTCCCAAAAGGAAGTTGCACCATGTCCCAAGTATCATTAACTCGAAGAGAAGACATGACGCAAGGAGTGGTGCAGAGGCAGAATATAGGATGAGGGCCCTAGGTATATGTGAGGAAATGTGGTTGGAAAGACTATTGAAAGTGATATGAATTACTTCTATAGAAATTATGAAAGTCTACTGCGATAATTAGTCTGCCATTTGTATTGCTAAGAACCCAATGCACCATGATAGGACAAAACATGTGGAAATTGATCATCGCTTTATCAAGGAGAAGATTGACAATAATACTGTGTAGCTGCTATATGTTCCTACCATCGACAGATCTCAGACATCCTTGCAAAAGCTCTTCTAAGGAAAACATTTGAAGATCTGAGTTCCAAGCTAGGCTTAATTAACATTTACATCTAACTTGAGGGAGAGTGTAGAAATATAGAGGAAATTTAAATCCCTACCTTATAGGGATTTATTAATTTGATGTCAGTTTTATTTTTTCCTTATCTAGGGTGATTTTTATTTCCTTATTTAGGTTATGCTAGCTATAATTATTTCCATTTATTTTGTTTATGCAGCCTATAGATATGGGTTTGCCTAATTGTATTTGGGGTAAATTACACTTAGGCCCCCCGAACATTAGGCTAATTACAATGATCTACCTTAACCATTTGAACATTACAATTACCTCCCCTATTTTCTAATGTTTGTAACACTTGGACCTTCTCTGTTAGTTTTTTCCCTAACACGGTTAGGATGCTACAGTAAAATGACATAAATGCCATTGGTAAATTCGAATGACTGAGGGAGATTTTTTTAATTAGCTTAATGTTCAGAGGAGGTTTCTGTAATTTAGCCTAATTATATTGTCTTGTCCAAATAATTAACTAAAATATATTTCATATTAATTTAATTATATTATAAATAATTTAATGAAATATATTTTATATTAATTTAGTTAATTTATTTTAATTAATTTTATCATTAATTTACTTAATTAAATTATTAATTATTATATTTTATTAATTTTTAATTAATTAATTAAATATATTCTATTAAATTAAGAAATTAATTAAGGTACTGATTATTAAATAATATATTTTATTAATTTTTAATTAATTTAATTAATTGCAGTTAATTAATTTTATTTATCGGATTATAATTTAGTTAGATTATTTGTTAAAAATAATTTTATTTTAGTAAAATATTTAAATAAAATAAATGATTTTAATATGATATTGCAAAAATGGATAAGTGCCAAAAATAAGAAAAATATTTACGTAAGAAAAAATGACTGTAAAACACTTTTAATAAATATATTTTTATGTATTTATTTTTAATTTTTGAATTTGCTTGAATTAGTTTTATCAGTTTCAAGTAATAGGTCCACCAAGTGCATTGTTATATAATTTGTGAAAAAAATAATAAAAAATATCAATAAAAATGATATAAGGAAATTGTAGATCTATTATTTTAAAATATATAAATTATTAAAATATTTAATAATTTTAAAATTTTCTAGACTAAAACTAATGTGACAATATTAAGTTTCTTTAACTTAATGATTCAAAAACCAATTCAAGCAAATCTGAAAATTAAAAACTAAATTCATGAAAACATATTTATTAAATTTGTTTTTATTGTTTCAAAAAAATGAAAACTTACAGAAAAAAGTAACAAAAGTTAAAAATGTTCTTACTGTCATTTTTTTTGTCATAATTATTTTTTTAATTTTAGCACCTTATCCTTTTTTGTTGTATCATGTTAAAATAATTTATTTTATTTAGCTATTTTTTAAATAAAATTATTTTTAATAAATAATATAACTAAATTATTAATTAATTAATTTAATTAACTAATAAGATAAATTAATTAATAATTAATAATTTAATTAGGTTAATTAATGATAAAATTAATTAAAATAAATTAACTAAATTAATATAAAAATATATTTTTGTTAATTTATTTATAATATGTAATATAATTAAATTAATATGAAATATATTTTAGTGAGTTATTTGGGTAAAATAATATAATTAGTCTAAATTATGAAACCTCTCCTAAATGTTAAGTTAATTATAGAAATTTCTCTCAGCCATTTGGACTTATCAAGGGCAGTTATATCATTTTATTGTAACACTCTAACGGCGTTAGGGGAAAAACCAATGGAGGGAGTTTAAGTGTTACAAACATTAGAGAATAGGGGAGGCAAGTGTAAGGTTCAATTGTTAAGGTAGGTCACTGTAATTAGCCTATGTTCAGTGAATAAAATTCCAGACTTTGAAATTCAACACATATGCAACAACTAATAAACATCGAAGGGTGCAAGAATTTGTAGAAGGTGACTTGGTGCTGGTACATTTGAAGCGAGAAAGTTTCCCTAAAGGAACTTATCGCAAACTTATGTCAAGAAAATTTGATCCACGTAAGGCAGTGAAGGGGATTAGTTCTAATGCTTATATAAGACTTGCAAATTAGTCCAATCTTTAATGTTCTTGTCTTGTACCCATTTGAGGGGTTTGATGGAGAAATAGAAACAATTGCAAATCAAATTCAACAACTACCCACAATGCAAAAAGATGTTATTGAAGATGTATTAGATCTCAAAGGAGTGTTGTCAAGAAGAGGCAACCCCATAGGTTATTTTTGGTGAAATGGTTGGGTAAACCAACTATTGAAAGTACATGGATTACTGAAGAAGAGCTAAAAAAAAGGTTGACCTAGACATATATGCTGAATTTACCAAAGTTTTCTTGGCGGGAGATGAACTTTCCCCTACCCAGAGGATTTGATGCAAGAGCATATAAGATAGTGGAGACTGTTATTTTAGTTTATTTGTTATTTATTTGCTTATTTTATTTTAGTTTATGTTTAGTTTGATATTTTTAAAGAAGCCATGTGACTAGCATGTGACTTTTAATGAGACTGGATAGTTTTGATTTATTTCTTTTATTTTTTAGACGAAGGGTTAGGATTCTAGGATTACAGAAGAAGCTTATAAATTGACTTTTAGATAGCGGCAGCTGTTCAATTTTTTCCTCTACTGATAATAAAAGTTCAGATTTCAGTTCTTGGACTCTTTGGAGCCTAGAATTAATATTTATTGGTTCCTCTCAATTGTTTATGCTATTTCTTTACTGCTGCAACTGTTCATTGCTGAAATCTCTTTTTCTCACCCCATCAAGACATCTCTTCTTCCATTTTAGAGTGCAAGCTAGAGTGAGAGAGAGTGTCATGTACAGACTTTGGAATAGAAAGAGAGGAAATAGAAGAAATAAAGGTATGGTAAGATGGAGATAAAGTATGGTGGGGGGGGAAAAAAAAAGAGATAGGATGGGAGGTACAAGTCTGTTTACCTTTGCGGAGAGCAATGGGTAGGTGATCGTTGAATACTCATGAGAAGGCAATGGAGCAACAGATGTAATAGGATGTTCAACTCTCTTGCATCTTAGTGTAAACCTGTAAGTTAGAACAGTCGAGTCACCTAAAAATGAATGGAGGATTCAAAAGATTAGTAAGAATGGAAGACGGAAGGATTGGCAAAGGAAGACTTCCATCCAAAGAAGAGAGGGACGAAGACTCAAAAAAGAAAGGTGTGGACTCAAAGAAGGTAGCATCGGCACAAACAAAATATTGATGAAGTGATGGATTGAAATAATGATACCCTTTTTATAGTTGTGAATACCCAAGGAAGACTCATATGAGGGCTCGATAAGCAAGTTTATTAACTTCATTGCGAAATTGGTCAACAAAAGCGACACACCTGAGTATTCGTGGTGGAAGAGGGAAAAATGACAGTGTGAGGAACAAGAGAGAATGGGGAGACTAACCATGGAGAATAGATGAAGGCATTTGGTTAATCAAACGATATGCAGTGAGAATAGCATCACTCCAGAAAATTCGAGGAACTTTCATTTGAAAAAGTAAGCATCGTGTGATTTCAATGAGATGAGGGTTCTTTTTCTCAGCTACTCCGTTTGGTTGTGGAGAGAACAAAAGGATTGATGGAGCATACCAAAAGAGGACATAAAATTAGTGAATGGTTTAGGTTCTCGCTGAAACTGAAGGAACTTGGAATACTTCTCGTTGGAGATAGTCACTGGTGGAGCTGGAGGAATCTCACTGCTAGTAGGCATATCTTTAGAGGCAGGAGTATCAGCAGTAGTGGCATGTGCTGTCTGCTTAGGCTTACTACATAACTTCCAACAATTTTCACAAAGATGACCAAGCCGTCTGTAGGAAAGATCCACAACATTTCCTAAAGGATGGTGGGCTCCACCAGGTGAGAGAAGTGCTTGGCTGCATGAATTGGGTCCTATAGAAATGACCATGAATTGAACAGTTTCTTTGCTTCTTTTTATGTAGTCAATATGTCAAGTTGTATCTACATATGCAAATCATTTACAGGTCTATCTTGTTAAATCCATGTCCTTTTTTCGACGAAGGTTTTCATGTCTCCCCGCATATGTGCCTTCTGTTTATTCCTTTGCTTGTATCATTAGAATGAGTCTTTTGATTCATATATCAGTTTATTTCATTAAAAATTTTTGCTTATCCCCTGAAACTAAATGTCACTCATGATTCTTTTGTGCGTGTCTACAACTAATTTTAAGCCTTGTTATATTTGGCAATGGAACTTCTAGCCCAATAATGTTTTACCAAGCATCTTCTTGCAGTGTGATAAATGATGGAAAATTCATCAATAATGAATTCAATGATGTCTATCTGGTTACAACTCTTGTTCCAATTCCTCTGGAGGCATTCACACTTCAGGTGAGGAAGATAATATCAGTTAGATGATGATGATGTTCTTGAAGATAATATCAGTTAGATGATGTTCTTATTTGTTTCAGATGCTGTTTATGATTTAAGTCCTCTTAGAGGTGATACATGCAGGCATCATAACTTGTCCTTTACATGCTGATTTTCCATTAATTTCTGGTATATTGGAAACATTTGGTTGAAAAGACATGAAATATATCCATGAAATCGTTGATTACAAGCCTTTCTGCCCTCAAGAACTTTTGCACATGACATCCAAGTGGCCTGTCATGTGACACCAGGTTCTATTGATTATAATTGTGCGCAGCCAAAATTTTCACCTTTGCCTTTTGTCGACTCAACTACCCTGTTTGAATTATGATTGACTCTCTAGAAGTTATTAATCATGAAGACATTGGTTTTTGTTCTAACTCTTAATATGTGATGACATTTTGAGGTGAAATTCAATCTGCTACTTCTTTGATGTTGAACTTGAGTTATTGCTTCTCTCACGAAATGATTGGAGCCAATATATACGATGATTCTCAAGTGCCCACCTAGACATTCATTGTTTTCACCTTCAGACCATTCTGGTTTTTCTTTTCTTGAAGGTTCAGCTTACATCAATTGGTCTTTGTCTCTTGGTTTGATTGTTTATTTCCAATTCATTACAACTCAATTGATGATTTGTCCTTCCTTCTAAGTGTTATTGTCAACATAGGATGGAATGTAGCAATATGAGGCGAACCATGCATAACAAAATAGAAAGTTATTATTTTTTCACCATAGAATGATTATTTGATAATTATTTTACTAAAATCCCCTCCATAAGATTCTCAAAGTGTGATTAACCTTTTCATTTCTTGTAGGAATCAGAAGTCTCTGCTGTTAAATATATCCCCTATGAGGAGTACAAAAGCTTGCTTGCTAACGAAGATCCTGAATATGTTCCCTATGATGTAAATGGGCAATATGGTCAACTTTTTGACATAGTTGCAAAACGGTACGTCACGTAGATCAATTATGGAAATCCCTTATGTTTAAATTGTTAATTTCTGAGCCACAAATAAGCAGAGTGACAAATACTCTGGCTACAGAGGAAAAAGAACAAACCAATAGCCTTGTTTGGTACCCCTTGTGATACTTCACCACTTTCTTTTTGATTCAAGTTTAGCAGACATGAACTCGAGTTCTTTATTAGGGAAATGCAGGCTAAGCTGAGGCGATGTCCCTTCATGAATGATACTTCATTGCCTTTTGTTTTATCTTTTAAAAGAAAAATAAACTAGTTAATCATTTAACAATTTTGTATTAATAAATAAGGCTTCCATTTGTTTGATCCGTTGGATATGTTCTGCAAGACAAAACTTTATCCTGCAATGAAAATATGACATGTCTCGTTGTAGTTTGAAAATCTGGAATACATTGGTAAATTCACTTTTTTTTTCTTCATGTAGTTATGAATCTTAGGAGAATAAATAGCGAGTCGGTTATTGCTTTTTTGCCCTAGAATATCTGATTTTCAAACAGTTTCTTGGGCTCACGTGAGTTGTCAACATTAAACTGCTCTAGGTACAAAGAAAATATGGAGACACGGAGTTTGGCCTTACAAAAACAACTTTCTCGTTATGCTACCATCTCTCTGGGTGCTGAGGTTCACTTCTTTCTTACATTTACATATTCTCTATTATAATTGTTATCCTTGGGTCATTTTTATGCAGAGCCTATTTCCTTAATTGGAGCTGTGAATGTTAATTTATATTAACTGCTTTCAATCGTGTACCATTTGTTCCATCTAACTTGATATTCTCCTTTATTTGCGATGGAGGTTTGATCTACGTACCTTAGAGAGGCTGTGAATATGAACATGTGATTTTGTCCTCCCACTGAAATGTTCAACGTTAGTGGGATAGAAAACCAAGCAAAACAATTGAAAGGAAGCTACTCTATTAAAACAATTGTTAATGTAGGTGTTAATGTAGGTTTTAATGTATTAATGTAGAATTATTATATAAGGAGTGTATCCAGTCAATGTATTTAGTCACTGGGTAATCTAATGGTTACCCAGAAGTAGATGTACAGTCACTCTTCCATATATATATAATTCATACACCTCATTCAGTGGGTGTGTACAATTTTCTTCCAATTATCTTGTTTCATTATATGGTATCAGAGCAAGAACATTCCTGTACTTGTTCTTAGCTCGGTTTTGTGTTTAGTCACTGACCGTAAGTTGTCCAGTAAGTGTTGGAAGAGTTGGAAGACCGCTAGAGGTTCTAACAAGCAAAAGTCCATTCTCAGTCAATCTTTCGAACATCTAACCACACTGTTGTGGTTGACGGGAAGAGGCAACTACCGTTGGAAGTTCGCCGTCGTCGGAGAAGGGGTCACGGGCTTCCAGTGTTGGAAGACCGCTAGAGGTTCTAACAAGCAAAAGTCCATTCTCAGTCAATCTTTCGAACATCCAACCACACTGTTGTGGTTGACGGGAAGAGGCAACTACCGTTGGAAGTTCGCCGTTGTCGGAGAAGGGGTCACGGGCTTCCACACACTGCCGAGCTCTCTGCATGTGGACCTCACGTGTCTCCACTGAAGCCGCGCATATAGGCGTGTGAGGCCTTGTTAGTCCTCCAGCCAGTTTCACCGCATCCTCTCCTCCGTCAGGCGACCCTATTGGTGTTGGTCCCTTGTTGTTTGGACTATTTTGGTTCTTCATTTCCTTTTTTTCTCCTCTGCCGCTGCCAGTTTTGCTACTGTTCCGAGATACTGTTGTTTTAGCCTTGTTGTTGGTGTGTGAATTCTGTTCCAAGATTCACTAATTGTCAACCATTGTGAGATTTCAATGGCTTCGGAAGTATTTGTTGAACAAAAGATTGTTGGTACTCCCATTCCTATGCCTCAATAATTAACCACAAGGAAGTTGAATGGGACAAATTACATTCAGTGGTCTAAGGATGTTAAGATCGCGTTAACTGGGTACGGTAAACAAAAGCACTTAATTGAATATATGCCTCCTAAGGATTATCCTAAGTTTGATGTTTGGATCCAAGAGGATGCCCATCTTGTCAGCTTGTTGTGGAATTCCATGGAATCCAATATCGCCGACATATATACTCAACTTGACACAAGTAAGGATATATGGGAATGTACTCGCCTCTTATTCTCCAGTGATCTTACTCGAATGTAAGATTTGTCACTGGAATTCTTACAGTTGCAACAGTCTGGAAGGCCGGTCACTGAGTATTTTACTTCACTCAATCGTGTCCATGAAGAATTATATTCTTTGCAACTACTATCTGCTGATATTAATGTTATGCAAAAGCAGAGAGAACAAATGCTAGTACTTCGTTTCCTTGCTGGACTAGATCTTGATTTTGAGCCATTCAAAGCCCAGATTCTTAGTGGAGTCACTCTTCCCTCATTTGCAGAAACCTACTCTAGGGTTATGAGGGCTACATCTAAGGATTCAACCACCACTCAAGATTCTACACAGTCTGCTCTAATCAGTCAAGTCTCATTAGACAACCAAAGTACTGATCGTAGGTCTCCATTTCAGTTTAATGAAAGAGGTTGTGGAGGACGTGGTCGTGGCCGTGGCCGTGGCCGTGGGGGTCGTGGCACTAGGTACAAGTGCTCCAATTGTGGACGTGTTGGACATGTGAGGGAGAATTATTAGGACCTTTACGGGAAACCAACCCATATGGTTCATGCAGCATCATCAAATATTCCTACTTCCTCTAACCAACCAAGCACAAGTTAATCACCATCACTTTGTCAGATGAAGTGTATGCCAAATTTCTCCAATTTCAAACAGCTCAGCAAGCATCTCTTTCAATAGTTTCTTTGGCTCATCTAGGTAATTATTCTACTTGTGTGTCTACCTCTTTATATACGTCTTGGGTTATTGATTCAGGTGCTTCAGATCATATGTTTGGAACCTCTTCCATGTCCTCTGATATTCAATGCTCACCTATTTCTAATGTTACCACAGCTAATGGTTCATCAAACCTAGTAAAAGGTGTCGGTAAAATTTGTCCATCTCCTAATTTGCCCTTATCCTTTGCTTTATATGTTCCATCCCTGTCTTTTAATCTTCTATCTGTGAGTAAACTCACCAGACAATTAAATTGCTTAATGACATTCTTTCTTGATTTTGTGATCATTCAGGATTTGAAAACAAGGAAGAAGATTGGAGAAGGGCATGAAGCTCAGGGACTCTATTACCTTGGTGGTTCTCCATCCATTACTTGTTCTGCAGCTGCGTCACCGCTTGAAATTCATTGTCGTTTGAGTCATCCGTCTTTTGATAGGTTAAAGTCTATGGTTCCAAGTTTGAGTCAACTTCAGTCTTTAGATTGCGAGTCTTGTCAGTTAGGAAAGGATCACCGTGCTTCCTTCAGTCCAAGAGTCAATAACAGGTCTTCCAATCCTTTTTATTTAGTTCATTCAGATGTATGGGTACCTAGTCGAGTTGTGTCGAAGTTAGGGCTCAAATATTTTATTACTTTTATAGACGATTTTTCAAGACTTACATGGATTTATCTAATGAAAGATCGTTCTTAGTTATTGCCAAATTTTAGATCTTTTTGTTATGAAATAAAAACCCAGTTTGATGTTTCTATTAAAATCCTTCGCAGTGACAATGCTAAATAATATTTCTCTAGGCCTTATTTATTTCATGACATCATTTGGCATGCTTCATCAGTCATCTTGTTCTCGCACTCCACAACAAAATGGAGTTGCTGAAAGGAAGAATTTACATTTGGTTGAGACAACACGTTGCTTAATGCTTTATATGAATGTTCAAAAAAAAAAATTGTTTGGGGAGCTGCTATTCTCACAACATGTTACTTGATTGACAGAATGCCATCTTCTGTTTTGAAGGGCTGTTCCCCTTATTCTATTTTGTTTCCCCAGACAGCATTGTTTCCTCTTCCTCCACGTATCTTTGGGTGTGTTGTCTTTGTTCATCAACTTGATCGTGGGACTGATAAGCTTGACTCTCGATGTTATATTCCTTCTTTTCATTGATATTTTATATCCGTAGATGTCACATTCTTTGAGAATGCTCATTTCTTCTCTGATGACACCACTGCCCCTGATGTTAATGCAAGTCTACCTTTACTTGTCATTTCTCCCTTTCGTCTTTATCGTTCTGATTTGCAGCTTTATTCCAGATGGCAGTTAATCACAGAGCCTCTCCATGATGCTTCATGCTCTTCACTTTCGCCTTCCTCGTCTTCAGATCCTGCACCTCAATTAGCATCCAGTGACCTTGATCTTCCAATTGCCCTTCGAAAAGGTATTCGTACTTGTACTTCTTATCCCATCTCTAATTTTGTTTCCTATATAGCCTTATCTCCTGGCAGTTGTGGAGATGAGAATGCTAAGATGGATGTGTGGGATCACAAGGAAAGATAGGATTAGAAACGAGGAGATTAGGGGCAAAG
>QLOD02000016.1:23189113-23200524 GCA_003260245.2 Sideroxylon spinosum | reverse complement strand
CATGAATATACATCTTCCTAGATGAATATATTAATAATATCAATTAGCAATTATTGTTGAAGGACTTTCTTATTTTCTAACAGAAGTGCACACATTCCTTATTTAATTTGTTTACTATTTACATTTTTGAGGCCGGCAAATATCTGACGAACGTTTTTTTCACTCCTCTCCTTAAGGATTCAAAGTTGGATGTTACAATTGGTCCATATGAGACTTATGAAGATGGTCTTTTTGGATACAAGGTATTTTACATGGAACTTCTTTTTACAAAGCATACTGATCATATTAGACTCCTGTGGCTGTTTTGCATATTATGAAGTTCTCCTAAGAAGACATGTATATATTAACTGTACTTGAACACACATAAGGACATGCACATGTATGGTACATTTTATAGGCGCATGAATTCAATGGGATTTACATATATTTTATTTTTCATTGAATACTTAGGCAACATTTGAGGCATTTTTTGGAGTTCGAGATGACAAAGCAACAGCTCAAGTTAAGCTTTTTGGCGACCATTTGCAGGTGCCTTTTGAATATTCATCTTTGTCTATTTCTTTATTATTATTATTATTATTTTGCAGATCCATCCTTATTGCTTTATATTTTGTAGGTTTTGGAACAAAATCTTCCAATGGATAATGCTTACAAATCAAAAGATATAGTTGCTGCTCCTATCCGCGTTATCCAGCTCATCTATAATTCAGGGGTGAGTCCTTGGCACGTGGAATCTGTAGACGAAAAATCTCTAGTGCCTGACCTTTTTTTCCCCCCTTTTTTTTTTCCTTTTTTCTGGAACCATGCATTAATTCATTGGCATGAAAGGAATGTAAAACTTGGTTTGTCCTGCCTTTGATGGAGCTTTCGGGAAGTTTCTGTTAAGATAGTCATTCTTGGGTCCAAGATGGAATAGAATCTCCGTTTGCTAATGGTTTTGCTATGGTTGCATAGTTCAAGGCTACCCATTTATTTTTTATTTTTGGTTAAATATATCTTCTCGAGTTGGGAAACACTTTCCTACGAATCCGAAATTTTGAAGGGCTGCATGGTTCACATAAAGTTGTAGTTATTGTTGGAATATATCCCACATTGCTAAAATTAAGCTTTTCAAACCACTATAGGATCCTAATGGTTGGTATTAGGGGTGAGTTTGGAGTGCTCATCCTCCTTTCTTTTTTTAATCTATCGCAATTTCTTATTTGTGTACTTTTCATACTTTGCGAATTGATTTAGCTCTCCACAAGCAAACATAGGCTGGCTGTGAGGGGGCATTGGAATATATTCTTCCAAACTACTATAAGATCCTAAGGCGCTTGTTCACTCATTGCAAAATAGTTTTTGGTTGGATGGCCTTAACAACTATACATTTAATCAACATAATTATCAAAGCAGAAACTTTAAGCAATTTAATGTCTGTTGGACTACTAAAAATACTAGTTACTATAAGCTTTTTTGTTTTGTTTTTGGAAAGGTGTAGTTACTGTAAGTTAACTCTTGAAAACATTGAGGAATTGAATGGAATGACTAGATTTCATTATGTTTGTCATAACATTTATTTATATGCATAGATGTACAAATAAGAAAACGACTACAATCACAATAATCTAAAGTAGGAAAGGATTGATCACAATAACTACCTACCAAATACATATCTTACCATATCTCTAACACTCCTTCTCAAGCTGGAGCGTATTCATATGTTTTAAGCTTGTTACAAATATATTTAACTCGAGACCTGTCAAGGGCTTTGGCAAACAAATCAGCTAGTTAGTCTTTAGTTCGAACATGACCAATTTTGATAGTATTTTGTAGAATCTTCTCCTTGATGAAATGACAATCTACCTCAATGTGTTTAGTCATTTCATGAAACACTGGATTAAAGGTGATATGAAATGGAGCTTGTTTGTTAGATAACAATTCCATTAGTTGTGAATGAAGAACTCCCATTTCTTTCATAAAATTTTGTACACAGATTAGCTCACATGAGGTGAGCCATTGCCCTGTACTCACTGCTTGCTCTTCAATGACACTAGAACTCCCAATACTCATTGTTTGCTCTTCAATGACACGAGATTACCTCCAACAAAAAAGTGATATCTAGTAGTAGAGCGTTTATTTGATCGTGATCCTGTCCAGTTTGCATCTGTGGATCCCTGTACTAAACTATGTGCATTGTTTTGATACAACAAGCCTTTTCCATGTGCTCCCTTTAAATATCTTAGAATTCGAATAACTACATCCAAATGACTGGTATGGGGTGACTCAAGGAGTTGACTGATAACACTCGTAGCGAATGAGATATCTGATCTCGTCAGAACTAAGTAGTTTAGGATCCTAATTAACATTTTGTACTGACTAGTGTTGTTTAATAGATCTTCTTTATTCGTAGAGCTTTGCATTAGGAACCATTAGAGTATCTATGGGTTAAGAACCCAACATACTTGTCTTAGTTAGTAATTTTGAAACATCCCCTGTGGGAGAGCAATCTCTTTCCATGATCGGGCTACCTCAATGCCGAGGAAGTCTTTAATGGTCCCAAATCCTTGATATTAAATTTAGTTTGCAGAAAAGACGTAAAGGTTATACCCTGAGTTTCATCTTCTCTGATAAAAGAAGCCATATCTTTTCCACGAGTTGAGTGACAATAGAAAACAGAATGGTCCGTACCACATCGAGTAAGACCAAATTCCATAGCCACCATGCTAAATCCCTTAAACCATGCCTTGGGGGATTGTTTTAGACCATATAGAGATTTCTTGAGCTTGCATGCTAACTTAGACTCCCCTTGAGCAATGAACCCAAGAAGTAGCTCCATTTAGACCTCTTCCTTTAAATCACCGTGCAGAAAGACATTCTTAACATCAAGTTAATGGAGAGGTCATTGATAGACAGCAGTCGAAGAGATTAAAAGTCGAACAAATGTAATTTTAGTCACTGGAAAAAAGTTTCAGAGAAATTTAGTCCATACACCTATGTGTAATCGTTAGAAATGCAGTAACTTTTTAATCGGTTAACAGTACCATTAGGGTGGCTCTTCACCGTATATACCCATCGGCAGCCAACAACTTACTTTCTGGTGGGGGACATATTAAGCCCCAAGTATCATTTTGCTTAGAGCCGACTTCTCTTCTATTGCAGTACTCCACCTAGAACGAGAAAGAGCTTCATGCACTGAGTTTAATTATAGTTATAGAAGATAAAGAGGAAATAAATGCATGGTATGATGGTGATGGGCATGAAAAGAGACATAATTCAAAATTGGATGAGAAGTACATGTAGTGAGCAATGAGAAGAGCTAAATCGTCATTACGTTTTGTAGACACATGAGAATAAGCTGGAGTGATAGAAGGTTTTCAAGTATGTTCGGAAAAATTGAGACCACTCTAGGTAATTTTTTTCGTTCAGCCTATACGTTCTCTGCATATTCTAAAGATGTTCGAATGTTTGCTGCTCCATAATCTCCTCAGGTTGTCCAGTAGTTTTGGAAGATGCGATCTCAGACATATTGATTTGAGTCTAAGATAAAATTGAGGCATTTTTTTGGCAATGAAGGCCAGGAACAAAAATCTCATTCAAAGTTGTTCTTCAAATACCATGATAAAAATCATTCTTATATCCAATAAGTTTTGCTTAAATAAGAAATATCAAAAAATATAAATATTGATCATTGTTAAAGCCTTGAAACCTTCCATAACTTTCTCCTAAAAAGGTTTGTTAAGGTGGTTCAAAGGTTTCATATGTTGATGAATAGAGGAGTTATATTTCCATTATTTCTTCTGAAAGTAAACTTATTCTCTTTAAGGTTTAAATAATATATCATCAGATTCAAATTTACAATTGTTAGATTTGGATTGAGTTATAGAGGTTAGGTTGAATGAATCATCAATATACTACACTTGGAATGGTTTGGAACCAAGTCTCTTATTTTATTAACAAAACCAAGTCCTTTCATTTAAAGTTTTTAAGTTCTTAAGTAGTTTAAATTACTTGTGTTTTATTTTTAGTTGTTAAGTCTATTTTAAAAGTTTTCTTTCACAAAACTTTTACAATTTCAAGCTTAAAACCAAATCCAATCATTCTTTGTGAAGGTTTATTTTAAACTTGAAAAGATTTCTCAAAACTAAGTTTTCCATAAAATTTTCAATAAGGCACTCTCTGTGGATACGATCTGATCTCACCAAGTAAATACTACACTGCACACTTTTGTACTTGGGAGTTTAGATTAGTACTTTTTATGTGCAGATACTTACCTTTTCAACATTAAGAGATACACATATTCATAACTTTGATGTACATGAAATATATGTAAGTTTGAGATAGGAACTTGGAATTAAATAATAAGATAAAAATTATATGAATTTATATTTAGTAACTCCTCCTTGAACTTTATAGTAGGAATTTTAAAGTCTAAAATTTCGAATTTGTTTATAAATAAAATCTTTTAAAATATATATAAATAAAGGATAATTATATTTTTAGTAAAAAATGAATTAAGTACTTAGTTTTTCGTGTACATATATAAAAATATCTGTACTTATTCATTAACATGTCCCTCTTGTGTTATGTCCTTGAAAATTATAAAATTAACGTGTCATTATATCCGTGTTGTGTTCATTTTCATATTATATATCGGTATGCGTGCTTCTTAGCGTTTTAGTACTGGACACCAATGGATTATTTGTTTCAGTGTGTATCTGAAATATGTTCTTAAAACCTTAAAGCATAGCGATCTGTTATTTTTTATGATCTTTCTCTTTCTTTTTTTTGTTTTGTTTTGTTTTTTTTTTTTTTTGCCCCTTTCTGGTTTAAGTTTATTTGATGAAAAAATTCGTAATATTATTTTAAGCCATACACATGGACCTGGCTTAAGGGGGGTAGAGCTTTAGTGGAGCTTCACCTTCACCACGACTAGCTCAACAAAGAAATGGTTATATTCCAAGTTAAATGGAATTTAACCCTTTTCTTCTTATTATTTTTCTTCTATTTTTTTAATTAATTTTTTTTATTTAATACAGCCAAAATAGAAGAACTGCAATAACTTAAAGGGGAAAAAGAAAGGGAAAAATGTTTGTTATTATCTAATTGAGCTAAGTTGTACTTTTGTGGATAAAACATTGTTTCAGATATGTGTATATATAACCTACATTACCGTTTAGCAGATTAAATTAATGGTTTATTCAGTTGATTGTGTTTCAAACAAAACTAATATCTTAGAATGTTTGAGTTCCCCAACCCCTCCCTTGCGCGTGGATATTTTAACCTTGTACATGCAATTTCCATAAATTTTACTGGAACTACTTTGTTGAGAAGGTGAGGCTGATATTTTTTGTGGCAGGATGTGAAAGGTCCTCAAACTGTTGCATTTAATCTTCCAAATGATGAGCGTATAGTAAAGGATCGGGGAACATCCATGGTCATGCTTAAGAACGTTTCAGAAGCAAAGTACAATTCTTTTTTTTTGACTCAATTATTCTCATGTTCAATTTTGCCAGTAACAGATTTTATTGTTTGCAATTTTTTGGCAATTTTTAGTGGTTGAGTTGGGATTTTTTATTTGTTTTTCACCTTAGACCTGCCCCCATTTAAATTTGAATTCATTTTTGTGTTTTTATTCAACAGATTCAATCATATTCTTCAGCCTATAGCGGCTGCATGTGTTACGAAGGAACAACAGGAATATGTGGACTTTGATTCTTTCTTCACTCACACAATTTGCCATGAGTGTTGCCATGGTCTTGGGCCTCATACCATAATACTTCCTACTGGTGAAAAGTCTACAGTTCGATTGGTCAGTTGCAATGTTTTTATTATTTTCGTGCTCTTTCCCTGTTCTTATTACTCACGTGTTTTCTTGCCGAATTCTTATTTAGTAAAGTTTTGGAACTTAATTGGAGTACATTACCAGTCTTTGCCATATTGATTATAAGATATCATCACTCTTTGCCGTGAGAAATCTTCGATATTAAGATGTCTTTTGCCATATCTGTGACAATGTATCAATGTTAATGATTAAATTACATAAATGTGTCCTTAGGTTGGATATTTGCCGAAGTCTTGTATGCAATAAAACCATAAACTGTCCACATCAAACAATAGCTAATTTTTTGCCAGTATGATGTCGGAATTCATTTTGATATGTTTATTTCTTCTTGCTAACTCGGGATTTCATTTTTCTAGGGGTGGGGTTTAACCAACACTACTAGAGGCTGGAATTTCTAACAATACATTTACCTTGATTTGGAATCTCTTATCTTTTCTTTTCTTTTTTCCGTTTTGATATCTTCAGGAATGTCATTTAGGTTTGTCTAATCCTGGAGGGATGAGGTGAAGCTCATGTTTTCAACGTTTCCAAGAGCAATTGGCACAACCTAAGACCCTAGGGATGGGTTTTGGATTTGGTCTCGAGAGAAACGAAATCATTGAGACTGCTGTGCCTATGAAACTCAAGGATTCTGCACATGATTGGGGTAAGCTAAGGAGGGTATTTTCGAATTTTATATGAATCCATTCAATGAAGAAGAGGGATGGAGGCCTAGAATTGATGGATTGGAGTTATCTTACATTTTCTAGGAGATGGAGTGCTTGGAGAAGGAGTTCACAGAGGATGAAGTCTAGGATGTTCTAAGATCTTTGAATGGTGATACAACCCCAGGACTGGACGGGATGACAATGTTATTCTTAATTCATTGTTAGTAATCATTAAGGGAAGACATGATGAGGGTGTTCCAAGAGTTCCACTCAACTGGCAAGTTTGAGAATAGCATTAACTCAACATTCGTAGTATTGATTCTGAGTAAGGTAGGGGCAATGGGTGTCCTTGATTTCAGACCAATAAGTCTAGTGGGAGGTTTTGTACAAGTTACTAGCAGAAGTTATTGCGGGGAGATTGAAGAAAGCCAATAGGGTCTTAATCTCAAGAGCTGTAGGATCCATTTGTGGAGGGACGCCAAATTTTAGTTGTGGTGCTAGTGGCCAACGGAGTGGTGGATGCATGGATTAGAAGTGGGGATCCTAGGATTGTATGCAAACTTGATGTGGAGAAGGCGTATGACCATGTGTGCTGGAGCCTTTTTGATTCATATCCTAGAGTGGATTGGTTTTGGGAGCAAATGGATTTATTGGTGTATATCTATAGTCAAACCTTCACTGTTGGTTAGTTGAAGTGTTTTTTTTTGGAGCCTCAAGAGGTTTGAGACAAGGGTTCATAAAAAAAGCGGAACAAGGTGGTTTCATAGAAGGAGTCTTAGCGGAGGGGTCTAAAGCCGATAGGGTGGTTGTTTCACATTTTTTATTTGCAAAAGATACAAATGTATTTTTCGGGTGGAATTGTTACAACTATGTGATCTGAAATGCATTTTTGGTGCTTTGGAGCTATTTCAAGACCCCACATCAACATGGGGAAGACAAAAATGATCCCAATAGGAGATGTGTTAGAGTTGGAATCCTTATGCTTGATTTTGGGTTGCAACCAAGGGTCCTTGGTCAGTTACCAAGGTGTACCTTTGGGTGCGCCACACAAATCCAACTCAGCGTGGAAGGAGTGGTTAATAATTTTCAAAGGAGTCTCACATGGTGGAAGGAGAGTTCTCGCTCTAAAGGGGCTAGGGTGACCTTGATCGAAAATACTTTGTCTAGCCTTGTTGATTTGTTTCGTGTCTACTTTCTCTATTCCGGCAAGTGTCAAAGAGAATTGAAAAATTGTAGCAATACTTTCTATTGGGTGGATTGGGAGAGGAGGCCAAGATTTGTCTAGTAAATTGCGAAAGCATGAGGTGGCTTGTCGGGGATGGAGGATAAGTGATAAGAATAATCAAGACGTTCGATGAAATCTCATAAGGATATAGCCTCAAACGTTATCGCGGATGGGCGCAGAGTTGTAATCGACCCCTTGGGTCCTTTTTGTATATTCTTTCATGATTATATATAAAATTTTGATTATTTATTCCAAGAAAAAAAACGTATGATATTGATGTGGTTCGGCTGTAAGGCCTATTCCACTGGTGGAGGGATATATTCTTTTATTTTCAGCTTACCAAATAGAAGTATCCTTATTATGGATGGGCTAAGAATCCTTATTATACATGGATTATGAGATTATACCAACTCAAAAGAATCCAATCTTTTTACGTCAATGATATCTTTTCTTATATTTGATGAGGATTTAGTTTTAAATACTGAGTCAACTCTTATCTTATATCTTCAATACTCTCTCGTAAGAGGAGCATAACACAATAGAATTTGAACCCGGGAAAGATATACTTTGGAGTTTTAGATTTTGATTCTTTAATTCAAAAGACCAGTGTGGCATGATTCAAGAATTAGGGCATTTTGGATTTTGCTATGGTGTTTCTTCAATGTCTTAGAATGGTTTGGTGTGTTCTAGAAAATTCCAAAATTTTCTAGTATAGTCCAGGATTTTCTGGAAGCCACTAGAGTACCCTAAATTTCTCTAGAATTCTAGAACCTAGTGGAGTTTTCAAGAGGTGTCATGGATATTCTAGAATATTGTACATGGCTGGAGAGAATTATAGAATCTTATATAATGTAAAGGTGTCTTTCATTGGACACTTAAATGTGCAAATATCCTGATAATTTGGTGGAGGATTCTAGAGGTCAAATATCCACATTTCACTTGGAATAATCTCCACCATCCATTGAAGAGGTGGAAGACTATAAATTGGGATGTGTATGGTTCATTTGTAAGGATTTGAGGATCCAAGTTCTAATTATTCAAGTGAATTAGTGGAGTATTTGTTGAGGACCCTTCTTGGTTGCTTTGGATTTCCCATGGGGAATCACAATAATTGATAGAAAAAACAAGAAAGAATTGATAGAAATGGAGATGGAAATTGCACTGGATTAACCTCTTCGAGGGGGTTGCCTCCTTTACAAGCAAGGTGCTCGTTTACAAATTCCAGAATTAAAACCCTCTCTGCTCTCCGCTTCTATTTATATCTAGACTCTATTATGTGGTAAGGCCACCTGATGGGCCAGGATGGACTTTTATTTATATGGGCCTAACGTTTAAACTATATGAACTTCAGGGAAAATTATAAGAGGTGGGCTGAATGATGAAATGCAATGATTTAACCGAACAGAATTCAGACCAGATACTCGACAGGACCCACTGAGGAGTTCAAGCCCATGTGCTTAGCCTTCAGTCCGAATTTACTCAATTGCCCCTCTCTAGAAGGTTCATTGTATTTAGCCCGATTTCAACATTTGTCTGTCTGTTTGGTCTACACCACGTGCTTCAATCAATTCCTTTAATTGCTTCAGACCACCTGAAGGCTTCTAGGTCGTTGGATCCTCAGTAGTGGATTGCTTGGATTGAGTGGGTCAATAGGTTGATCTCAACGGTCTAAATGCCCTATGCCCAAGGCAATCTGATGGCTACCCTTCTTTTGATACACCTCGAGTTGTCCGAGCTTCGTTCTATCTCCCTTCTAAAACTTCTCTTCTCTACCTGTAACAGTTCCCCAAATTTTTTCATCTTTCTTCTTCATCTTTCTCCCTTCTTTCTCGGAATTCATTAATTTTTTGTTTTCTTTAAAGGAAATGTAACAGTATTTTTCTGCTCTCTCTCTAGTATATCTTTCTCACTTGTTTCCTTTGTGAGTGTTTAGCTTCCTTATGAGAGTTGGGCTTACTTAGCACCACAACTAGGGGTTGATTCTAAGTGCCACACGGGTCATGGTGAAAAAATTCTAAGCCCATGACACAACGCTCCAGCTCAAGGAGAAGTGTAAGAAATAGGAACCTACGGATTTGATTTGTACGGTGATTTATTTCCTTTCTTATGTATAGTTCTCCTAGTATAAATATAATATTGGACAAGCCTAATTGGGTGTGTCAAACCATTCAACGGAACCCTAAAATTCGTACAACTTATAAAAGAAATGTCGATGTTTATATTCAAAAGAAAACTACCAATATTATTAAAATATTAGTTACCATGAGTATTGATTTCGTAAATCCAAAAGAACTTACCACTTTCCATGGAAGGATAAATTCCTTAACATCATCAGTATTAATCTCAAGTAGGATAGTGAAATTGCATGGATGATGCCTAACTTTTACTTGAAGGATACACTAAGTTTTTGTGCTTCATTGCATAAACACTTGAGGTTAAGATGTAATTAGTGTTGTCCTTGTTAGTGGGTTGGAAGGGTGGGATGTTCAGGCTGAAAGCATAGCTTATACCTCCCTTGTGCATGATGTGGATAATTTGGGATGAGAGAATAAAAAGAACTCTCAAAAGGTGCAGGAGCCTTTGTTTAGACTTGAAGCATTTTGTAACTATATTGTACCATTAAATTATAGGAACTATCGAAGGTTTAAGGAGCTATAGAAAATGTTTTTTTTTAGTTAGACCATGCAATTGAATTATAGGAATGGTGTTTCAAAATGTCTACTAATTTGTATATATATATTTTTAATTCCCTCGAACTGTCGGAGCTTTTGTGTTTTTGAGTGTCTAGGCTTATTGAGATAACTTCGATGCATCATGCATGTGGTGGACTCTATCATCAATAGATTTAATAACTCCTTGATCTCTAATGGGTCAATAGCTTTGCAATGTAAAATATATTCATGTGTTTTACGTTTTATTCCTTCCCATAGCATACTCAATTAGTTTACAGAAAATGGAAACTGTTAAAAGAAAAACTCAACTAAAATTGAGATATTGAGGTAATAATTTTTCTCTGTTGAAGTACATCTTCTATAATGAACTATGATATCTTATCTGTAATAGGAGCTGCAAGAACTGCACTCAGCTATGGAAGAAGCTAAAGCTGATATTGTTGGCCTTTGGGCCTTAAAATTTCTCATCAGTAAGGTCAGTAACCATGTATTTGATTGAGTGTTGCTGTCAATTGCCTAATCACGCATACAAAATGGTTTGCAACTACAGTTCTGATTAACTTAATTTGCAGCTTCAGTTTTGATTAACTTAAGGATTATGTCATTGTTCTGATATCTAAATGTGGTTCACAATATATGTTGAAACCTGTTGGCCTTTTTAAGATGCATGTAATAAGTTTATTGAAGCATGAGTAAATTCATAGGCAGGCAAGGCCTCGGGGGTATGGGGGAGACTTGGTTTGGGATTGGAGAAAAGAGCAAGGATAAGGTTTGGTCTGGCCATTTTACCAGGTAGAGAGAGGAAACACATATATTTATATTCAGAAGCGCAGCATGTTTATAGGAACAACTATTAGAATCCTGATTTTAATTTTGTTCTGGTTGTTTTATTTCTGACTCTTTTGGGTATATTTTTCCCCCAATTTTGGGCCCATTTGATGAAGTTTTGCACATTTTTTCTGTTCTTTTATTTATTTATTTATTTCTGATGATGATGTATCTTTAGATTAGGAGCCAAAACATTACTGCCTTTCTAGTCCGAA
>QLOD02000016.1:23154359-23168609 GCA_003260245.2 Sideroxylon spinosum | reverse complement strand
AAGGGATTGAACGTTTTTGTAATACATTTATGTAAATCTATATATAATCTATATTTGTATATATATTAACAGCAGAATGAGAACTTTCATTTCTGATGTTTTTTTTTTCTTTTCATCATTTGCTATATATATATGTTTGTGCATATACATGTAAAACAAATGCAGATGTACACATATATATAGGCAGTGAGGGTTTGAAATCTTTATATATTTTTTATTTCCATGTATGGGACCACTGTGATGCATATATATGTATCTTCATGAATTTATATGGGCATTTATGCTTCACCTGCACTTAGTTGATTTAGTAACTTCATTGAATTATGTAGTTAAAGCTTACATAAATATACAAAAAACAATTAACTATTACAGATATATATACTTAATTGAGTATAGTATGTTTGAAATAGAGTAGAGATGTAAGAATTATTTATATTAAATAAATAAATGGTTGGATGTACCTAATTAAGTTGAATATTTTAACTAGTTAAATGGAAAATTTTATTCATTTATTTATTTTCTTATGGTAGAATTATGTGAGTCTTACAAATAATAAATTAAAGTGCTCATCACCAGAAACTGATGATGTGTCAAAAAGTTATTTGTTTTATGAAATATCTTGTGGTTATAAGTTGCGAATTGATTTATATAATCTTAATAAGTTATTATGGTTCTATAAATATATTTATATTGAACGTGATATTAATACGAGTTGTTTGCTTTCAGAGGTATTGAAAATATTAGGTACACATATCTAATGGTTAACCCAAAACCTGTGCAGAGTGATTTTTTGTCCAGTAGGCCAATGACCGACGATGGGATGCAAATACCTAAAAGTGGCATATATTTTCTTATTCTTAAGCTTAAGAGGCATACACTAAAGGATGATATACTATTTTCCTATGACTCATGCCAAGGAAGCAGACAATGAAGAATTATGCATTGGTTAGGTCATGTGGTCACAGGCCCATCAGGCAGTACTTAAAACCATTGTGTTTTGTTTTCCTGTATTGATTTGATTATTTCTAGTTAAAATTGATATGTGAACAAAATATACAGTATTTTACTTGATAATGCTTATAATATTTTATTATAATATTACGAGCACATGTGGTATTAGTACTCACCCATTTACAGTTAAAAATGTAGGAAATAATATTGGTATAAGTGGAATACATGATGAACAACTTACTCAAGAAACCTAAAAATTTAGATCTTATATCTGTATTTTAGTTATTAACTAAATTTAGTGACAATTTTATGAACCTCGGTCTGTGAGGGTTTATGCTTATTCTGATTATTATGTAAATTTGTTGGTTTTAGTTTGGGCTTGTCAGAGGCATTGGATACAATTATTGGATTTTTAGTTGTCTAACAATTTATGGGTCAATTAGGATATCAAAGAATGAGTATGTGTTCGATATCATAATTGAATAATTTAATTCGTTGAAATGATAAGGGTGATAATAATTTGGGTTAAAGTTGATCATAGTGAAAATTCATGGTATGTTTCAAGACATGGCTAGATAGTATGAGTAAAATAGACAATGAACATTGTGAATGGGAAGAGCATAAGGATTATTGAAAAAGCGTGGTTAAGCTGAGAAATGGAAATATAAAGTTAGACATAGGATTTGGTGATTGGATGTGTAAGAGTTGTGTCATGTATAGTTGTTGTGTGATGTATAGTATGTGCATGACGTATAGATGCAGGATTTGGGTACGCAGTACCCATGGGTTGAAAATCCCTAAACTCGTGCAGGGTTTGTCGTCGTACCAATTGGTTAGTACCTTATAATACAACAAGGTTAACATGGTTAATTGTGACCATTGGATATTAGATTGGTCCATAAATACAACAAAGCCAATTTGGTTGATCGTGATTAGTAGAATTTGGTCCATAAATACAATGTTGACTCAGTTAATTATGACATTTGGGCCAAGGTCTATAAACAAAGACATTTCAATTGATCATTTCCATTGGGTGTTAACCCCTAAAAGACGATGATAGTTTTGGGGCCAGACTCGGTATTTACAGGATAATATATGTGCATCTGTGGTAGTCTATTATCTTGGTTGTGTGATTAAGGGATAATAAAGTTGTGTACATAAAAATGTGTGTGTGTATATGGGTATGCGGGTGCGTATGAGGATATTGATAAATATGTTTAAAATGAACAAAAAAATAACAAATAAAACATGGATAAGATAAGTCAAAAAGGATAGTGATAATAGATTATAAACTAATACAGTCAGGAACTTTGTTATATGGCTATTAAAATGTGGGCACTGGCATTATAATGGAAAAAAAAAATACGATTGATAAGTCTGGTAACAGATAATATGGTTATCCTGATTTAGTTCGATTATCTATAATAAGTGTGTAGGATGTGTAAATGATAATGAATTGAGAATAATGTTGAATGAGTTGTTTGTTTAATATGTAAAAATGAATGGGATAAAGTTGATGGAATAATATATGTATAAAAAAAAAGTTGAAAGGCTTAAGGAGTTATTATATGAGGGAATTGTTCCTTATTTAATTAAATTCTATATGTATTGATACTAAAGTTCAACGAGATAGTGAATAATGGGTCTCTTCTTAATAAATAGAAAATAATAATACTGATACTGCTTGTTGAACACGTATGTATGTGTAAGGCATTATTGTTTGATATGCTCATGTTAATGGCATGTTAGGTTATGATTTGCATATTATATCTATTTATATGTCCATCGTGAGCACATGAAGTGCTTACATTCCTACTAATTGTGTTGCAGGAAACAGAATCTGTTGCATAGATGGGCCCAATGTTGATAATGCTTTGAATTACTATTTCTATATTATGAGGAATGATTATATATTAAATATATATAAACGATATGTGTCGTAAAGGCCCATAGAGCCTGGATATTATTTTGAATATTATGTTAAAGCACTATTGTCCAATGGTGACCGAGGCTTTTGGTTATTATTCTTTATTATAGTTTTATATTTATGTCTGCTTCAGGGTGGTTGTATATCTTTGATGGTTGATTATTATTGATTACATGTTATTAGTGCTCATAACTCTAGTTATGAAATTCCAGGCATGACAAATCCCTTATCTGGCATCCAAACCATAGAGAGATTTTTTTCCCAACGTCCAAGCATCATATTGTTGCATTTTGGGGCTATTTTGTAATTTTAAAAGTGAATGAGTATTTATACCCATTTGAGGTTTAAGAACAAAGTTAGTTTGGTTTTTGAAAAGGGAGGGGGAGGCTTGCATCTCCCTCTTTCGATTTTCCTTTAATTTCATTTTAATGTTTGATAATTAGAGCACCACTTTAATCTTCATGAACATACAAAGAAGGGCAAATCATCAATGGTTGGATTCAATAATAAAATTGAACTTTAAGAGTATAACATGAATGTAATGGACGTGAATAAATGCATTAAATATGCAAAATCTTATATTTATCATTTTTTTTTTCTTTATCTATAATGTCTTTCAAGACTAAAAAGGCTAACTGGAATTAATTCTCCACAAGTATCAGCCTCCTTGAAAGCTATTGAAAAGTTCTCATGAACCTTTCAGGATAATAATTGAGTGGCCATGTTCATTCATCTAATATATTCAGTCACTTAATTTGAGAATTTCAATTAACATTTAACTAGTTGGTTCAAGGAGCACATATATGATAGATTTATATCAAAACCACTAAATTATTGCATGGGACATTGGGATGAAGATGGAGGAATACATGAAAGTTTAGCGAGAACTATCAAGGTCCTAAAGGCCTTTACACTTATCAAACGATAAATTTAACATATGTTAACCTATCACTGGTCATCAATCTGTAGAGTACTAAAAATTGGAAAAGATATATCAGTTAAGTAACGTCTGACATAGAGCACGACACATAGAGAAATGGTTGAGGGTATTTTTTAATGAAAATATTCTAATTAGTATCTAAATTCAAGTAACACTCAAGCAAAGTAAATTTAGTTTTCTCTTTTACCTAAAAAATCTTACTTCAATTAGTACTTCCTTATTTCAATTATAAAATCTCATTAGTGAGATAACAAGTTTATCTTAGCTAAGATTATAAATATATTATTTTGTAATCTGAGATATTTTAAATTCATTTCATTAATTTCAATTGAGATTTTTAGAAATTTGTGTCAGGATTCCTACATCGGTTGTGGAAATGGTGGGTGGTCAATATGTAAGTGTGAGAAAAAGCCTCATCCCTACAACTGGTATCAGAGTTTTAAGTGCACCATCAATCTCAGTCCATCGAGATGAACGGGTTGCCTAGGTATACCATCAATCTCAATCCATCAAAGGGAACTGATTGTCACTTCCTTCGACCCAAGGCTTGATATGTTAAGGAGGAAATTGTTAGGATTCCTACATTAGTTGTTGCAGGGGGCCAAGGCCTGATGTATGAAGTGGGAGATTATTGAGATTTTCACATCGATTGTAAAAGGGGCAAGTGGTCAATATTAAGTGTGAGGGAAAACCTCACCCTAGGAACTAGTTTTGGGGATGAGAGAAGCTCAAGACCACTTAACATTTTCTTTTCTTATGAATTCAAGAAGCATATTCTAGCAAATTTAATAATTTATCTAATTTGTAATGCATAAAAATGAGTTATCATTTAATGTCATGAGAGACGATAATATATACGTATGACTTTGTTTATACGACCCATTCAATAATATTCAATAGTCTTAAGATGTAAGGGGCATTGAGGTTTTGTTGGAGTCCCTTCCCTATATTCCTGGTTATACCTATGTTGAGGGTTCAGATTGGAATAATAGAAAAAAGAAAAGAAAATGAGAGAATGGAAATTGAAAGCTAAATCAGATTGATAACACCACTTCGAGGGTGATGAAACCTCCTTCTGCTACATAATAGTGCATTAGAAAGAAATCAACATGAAAAACTCACTATACTATTCTAGACTTTATATGTGGATTTACATTGTAATAAGCTCACTAGTAGGGCCACTGTTACTATTAAACTAGTGGTTTATTTACATTATTTATTTGGGTCTTTGAAGATGACTAGGCCCACTTGGATCAGCCCATTAGCTTTCTATACAACCCACTGAAGTTGTTAACCAACCATGCCCGTAGATATATATATGCTTATTTAATTTTTTCTCATAATTACCTCTATAACACTTCTAGAAGGTGCTATACATTTACTCCATACACTATCCTACCTACTCCTTCGAACTACCCCTACTGACTTTGGTCTTGTCCCTAAATTCTTTAAACCTCGTAGATTTTTTTGGGCCATTACTGTCTCAGTGAATGGATGGCATTGATTGAGTTTGTGAGACCTGATCTGTTTCACCGGTGTGGTTATTTCCCTCAAGCAATCTGACAGTTCCTCTCAGTTTGGCCAATTCAAAAGACTCCACTATTACTTTTATGTCACAAACTTGCCTTTTCTCTATACTAATTTCTTTTGTTTCTACATCTCTCTATACCTCTTTTCCTTCTTCCTTTTTTTCTTGGATTCTTTTATATTTAAACCATTCATAGAAGTTATGTAATAACTCCCTTCTGCTTCTTGACTAACGTTAATGTTTGGGTAATTTTACAAGATCATTTTTAATTGCTCCTGTGTAGCATCATCTAGTGACTAACCCACCCATTGAATCAAGGCAACTTGGTAGGCTATTTTTCCCCGTTGGTGATCTCGAATCTAGAGTATACATGCTGGGTCTAGTAGCAAATGGCCCTCGGTATCCATAGCAGGTAATGTTGAAGAAGGTATAGTCTCTTTCAATGTTTTTTCTTTAACTAGGACACATGAAATATTGGATGGATATTTGATTGAGGGAGTAATTCTAGTTTATAAGCTACTAGATTTATCACCTGGATAATTTGATATGGCTCGTATAAACATGGTGCCAACTTCAAATTTCTTTTTTTTTTTTTTTTTTTTTGAGAGATAGGTTGCTTATATGGCTACAACTTTAATTTAACCCAATCTTCTTTTTGCAAAAATTCTTTTAGTTTTGTATTGATCTATCTGCTAATTCATTCTATTTTGTGCTATCTTTAGGTGCTCCTTCAGCATGCTTGAAACCCTAGCATGATCCAATAATATGTCTTTCACTGACCCTATCTTAGCAACACCTGATACATAATCCTTTTAGGTGGGTAAAGAGAAACTGTAGAGGGCTTCAAATTGGGTAACCTTTATAGCAGTGTGGTAACTAGCATTGTAACACTATTCCACCAAGAACATCGAAGAGGACCATAATTTAGGGCTTTCAGCTGTAAAGCAGCGAATATAGATTTCTAGAAACCTATTGGTTACTTCTGCTTGCCCATCTATTTAGGCGTGGTAACTTGAACTGAAATGAAGATGGATACCCAATAATGAAAACAATTCTTTCCAAAAATTACTAGTGAATGGGAGGTCACTATCGAAAACAATATTCATAGGCAGACCATGTAATTTAAATATATTACTCTTGAAATTTTGAGCTAAGCTGGCAATGTATATGGGTGAGAGAAAGGCATAAAATGTGTGAATTTAAAGATCCTATTAATGATCACCCAAATTATGGTATAACCTTATATTTAGAGAATCCGTAAATGAACTACGTGGCTATATCTAACCAATGTTTTTGGTAGGAATTGGTAAGAGTTGCAAGAGCCCCGGCGAAGCATTTTTCTTACTTGCATCTCTGGAACATGTCACATTCTCTAACCCATTGCTTAATTTTTGCTTTTATCCTAGGCTAATAGAACTCTTTGAAGGCTTTTTCTAATCCCTTTTGAAAAGCCCCATGGCCAGAAACAGGGTCATTGTGTATATGTTGTAATACATGCTTCTTAATATCTACTACACTGGGGAAATAAATTTTATCTTTATAAAATAACAATTCATTTCTGAAAGTAAATTTGTACATACCAATGACTTCTTGCTCCATTTTCTGCCTAATTGTCTATATCTACGGATCTATGGAATATGCTTATATAGTTTCTTCAACAATACTAGAATATAGACAATTGATATTTACTATCATGCATACTAATTGAGTTGCTTCCTTGCCATCTACTTTATACATTCTTGATAATGCATCTGCAACCCTATTATCAACAACATCTTATATTCAATGCTAAAATTATATCCTAATAGTTTAGTCACCCATTTTTGTTGAGAAGGGGTTCCAACTTTTGTTCTAACAAGAACTAGAGACTTTGATGGTCCACTTTCATAATAAAACTTTGTCCCAATATATAAGGCCTCCACTTTTAACTGCTTGAACAAAGACAAATACCTTTTTTTTTTTTTTTGTTTTATATGTTGGCAAATGTAAGGCCCTTCCCTTTAAAGTTTGACTAAAGAAAGCAATTAGCCTCTTTCTCAATACTACCCTCTGTGCATCACACATTATTATAACATTTTTTGAAAAATCAAGTAAGGCCAAAATAGGTGAATTAGTCATTGCAACCTTTAATTCTTTAAATGCTTTCTCTACAACTTCATCCATTTAAATGCATTTTTTTTCAATAGCCCAATCAAAGGTTTAGCTTTACCCTCACAGCCCTTAACAAATCTTCTATAATGTCCAGCAAGGCCCAAAAATCCCTTTAGAGCCTTAATAAATGTAAGTGAAAACTAGTTAACCATGCCTTGTAACCTTTTAGGATCCGCTTCACTCCCTTCTTAGAAATAAAGTGTCTCAACTAGTCAATCTCAAAATATGCAAACTTGTACTTGGATTCCATTGCAAACAGATTTTGTTCCCTTAATACTCCTAACACAATATCCAAGTGCTTCAAATGTTCTTCTTCAGTTTTACTGTAAGCTAAGATATCATCAAAGAACACCAATACAAATTTCCTCAAATAAGATCTAAATATCTCATTCATCAAACTTTGAAAAGTGGCTAGGACATTAGTCAACCCAAGAGCTATAACCAAGATTTCCTAATACCTAGCTTCTGAAAGTTGTTTTCTCCTTACCTTCATCTACCAAACTAATCTAATGGTGCTTGGAAAAAATAGTATCTCCATATAATTCATCCAACAATTCATCTACCACTGGAATTGAATATTTGTCCTTCATGGTCAGTTGGTTAATAGCTCTATAGTTTGCACACGTCCACCAAGTGCCATTGGCTTTTCGAACCTAATTACAAGTGACGGAAACAGTGATTAACTTGGTTAAATGAGGCCAAAATTGAGCAATTCTTGCACTACTTTCTGAATCCCTTACATTTGATAATAAGGATACCTAAAAGGTCTCACTGAGATGGGTTGGTCCTTTTTTGCAACACAACATTGTGTTCATGCCTCCATACTGGTGGTAAGCCTTTAGGTTCTGTAAACACAACAAACTACCTGCCAAACAACAATGACAAGGCCTTAAACCTCTTTTCTTTCACCATTTCTGGTGTAGTCACTTCCACCGTATGTAGCAAGTGCTCCTCTATAGGTTTAAATCCCAGCTGATTCAAATCAACTTCTTCAATATTAGAATTCCTCTTTATCAATCCTCTTAACCAACTAGGACTTTTCTCTAATTGAAATTGCATGCTCAGGTCCTCAAAATCAAAATTAACTGTCCCTGGGGTCCTTATCCATTGAACCCTCAACACTATATCACATCCCACAATGGTAGCAACACAAAATTCAAGTTACATTTATGTCCCTATAAGGTGAGTTGAACCCCTTCACGTAACCCCACACTCTCAACCCTCTCCCCATTACTAACTCTAATAGACATTGAGGGTCTAGTTTCTTTCTTTAGATGACAAAATTTCACAATCCTAGGTTCCAAGAAATTATGGATACTACCCATATCAATTAAAATAGTCTACAATTTACCCTGAATAAACCTTTTTAATTTCATAGTTTAAGTTTGGAGAGTACCTATAATGGCATATAATGTGATCTCTGGTGGTTGTTCATCTTCCAAACCTTGTCTCTTATCATGCCTCAGATCTTGTGACCTGAGGGATGAGTAATTAAACGTACACATCATGCACATATTACCAATACCCTGATCAAAGCAATGCAACCACCCTAGAGCAACATACGTAATAATCAACAATTATAACTTAAAAATAAGTTATGCCTCAACTCAAGCTAGGCTACCATGCTCCAAACACATCCCGTAAATAAATAAACATGGGCCTTATGGCCTTTACAACCTAATCGAATAAATATCCAAATTTAAATAATATTACATTCCCTAATAGTAAATAAACTGAAGTAATTAAATGCAAGTGTTTGTAACAACTATTCATCTAATCTAACCAAATGCTACAACAACTATTCATCTAATCCAACTAAATGCCCACCTAAGTCTTAGGATTTGCTTTTGCAACAAAATCTGTAGATAGATGAGTACTAATCTACTTATGCTCAAGAAGCATATGTGACACTACAACATAAAATATAACTATCATATATATATCAACAATTCCAACAATATCATAATGCATCATCAAAGACAATTATCGAAATCATCATATATGTGATCAACATCACCAAACACCATCATGATATATCATATAAATCAAATACCAGAATCATCATCATAAATCTCAATATTAAATCCAGTTATAATCTCAATATATATCATCACATCATATCCCTTCACGTTTATTATCAATTTTAATAATAATTCATCATATTCTAGATCATATTTTCATATCATTTTCATCATAATCAAATCATTCTTATCATGATTAGATAATCAATATCATTCAATATAAACAACTAATCATATTCTAGTAATCATAATCAATCAATAACAATGTAATCATGTCACAAAACAATGAATATTGAGTCATATATCTCTTTAATAATTTAATATCTTTCTTTTTATCCTTTAAGCATTTACTATTTTATAAATTATCCAAATATTAGAACCATTAATGTCTCATTTCCACTTTATCTCTTTCAATGCCCATTAAAGTTATCATAATCTTTTTATCATCTCATTCGATCAAGGAACAACTATTATCATCTTGACAACTAATTCAATAATGTCTAATTACTCCAATATCATATTAACATAATATTATTTCATTCCAATGTTTTCTTATCCCAATAATATAATCTCAACCTATTTTAATCAAACATCATATGTTTCTCATTAACAATGTTAGAACACCTTATATGAAACATATATCAAATCTAGGGTTTGTGCATATAAACTTAATCACCAAATAGGAATCTGGAGTAACCCAAGCGCTCGCCAAAGGGTTGGAGGATTAGTGCACTCCACTCAAGACCTCTGGGTGCCCCTCCATGGGCCATCACAAGTTACGCTAGGTTTATACATAGTTAATTCCGAAACATGCCTCAAAACCAATTTTTTTTATCTAAATATTTCCTTTCATACCTATTTCATGTACTTTTCACCTATTAATTCACTTGAAGTTAAACATTTATTATCATAATGATTGAGTTTTGAAATATAGAGTTTTATTATAAGGAAGCAAAATTTAGTGTTCTAGATAGAGGTTCAGGGGTCCCTCCACAGGAGACACAAGTGCCTCACAACAGGCACAGACACCCTATAGAAAGTCTGGGTGCCCTACTGAGTGCACTAGCAACCCCAGTTTCAGGTTTTGCTAGTTTTCCAAGTTTTAGCTTCAAAAACTGTATACTCTTGTGTTGTAACTTAAAACCTTATTTCTAAGGGGTTCACATAATCTTATATCACTTATACGAAGAAACAAATTTGAGGTTTTTATCAATTATCTGGCTCCAAATCAACATTACCATTTCAATATATATACATACATATATATATGCATATAATTCAAACAACCCAATATATATGTACTCAAAATCCCAAAAATCACACGGATGGCATTTTTAACCCTTAGAACACATCATATATGCTAAAAGAATGCTTGAAATCCTTGCCTCGATCACTCAAATAAGAAAATTTCAAAGATAATAAATACCTAACAAAACCCGACCAAAATTTTAAGTTTCAAACTTTTAATCCGTTAATCTTAACATCAATTTAATCACATATATGTTTTCAATGGTGCTTAATTTCATTATTCTAAAACTAATTTGAAAATAAGTGAGGTTTGAATCACTTACCAAGGTTGAGCTCCCTTGTTCTCCCTTTCGGTTCTCTTTTTTTTGCCAACCAAAACCCTCTCTCTCTACCAACACACATACATATATTTAGGGTATGCTTAGGCACCAAAGGTTTAATAGTAGCCTCCTCCTATCTCCAACTCTCATAGCCTGGCTCAGACAGGATAGACAATGACCAACTAGTGATTGATAGAAAAGGACTCCGGTATGATGATCTATAGAGAAACATAGGCACCCACCCAGTAAGATGATCTACAGAGAAACACGGGCACCACCCTAGATGTGGGGCACTTGCCTTGGGCCATAGTCACCCGCCTCTTACTATGGGCACCCTACTATTCCCTTTTGTGCCTAAATGGCTAAGACTAGGAATTAGGTTCATTTTTTTCCAAATCCTTAACCAACTACATTTCTAATGACCCACATTAATCAAATTACCACATTATTACATCCTAAACTTGTTAATAATCATCAATTTATAGTAATATAAGAATCTAGGTTATTACATCTCTCCTCTGTATGTCTTTCTTTAACTAATCCCACATCTTCTTCTTTGGTACTTACACCCTTTAAGTTAAAAATTTAGTCTAATACAAAAAGTTTTAGATTAATTTTACAAGCATGATTCTTGTTCATTTTTCATCACAATAGAAATAGAGTCCCTTTGTTTTCTAAGCCTCCATTTTCGCTGTACAAATTCTCTTCATTGCTACTTTGTTCACCAATTGAGCTAGGCCCTTTTGACCTGCATCAAGTTTTGAGGGACTTTGAGGAATTCCCTTCCAGGGAATGATTTTAGCCTGCCCAATAAGAATAAGTCTCTTATTGTGGATTAGTGGTGCTTATGTTGTTGGCTTTAGGAATTAACTTCCTTAAAACAGCCAATTTTTCCTCCTGCAATCTTGCCAATCTAAAGGCAACTGACAAATCCCTTGGATTAAACATTTTAATTACATTCCATATCTTCTCCTATAACCCAGCAAGAAAGAAGATGAGTTTGTGATCCTCCCTTAAACCAATCGCCCTATAACTCAGACCCTCAAATATGTTTTCATAATCCTACTACTATGGAGGATAGTTTGAGCTTGATTAGTTTATCTAGAGGATCCTCATAAGGGCTGCCACCAAATCCAATCAATAATGCTTTAGAAAACACATTCCATCCACCCATTTGCCTATAATTGGTACTATCTTGGAACCAAATCGGGGCCTTACCTTCCATGCGTTGAAGCTATCACTCATTGTTTGGACTCTTGCACACCATAGTGGGTGAAAAATTAATTTACTTTATAGATCTACTTAGCAGGATTTCCCCAGCAAAACTAGGAAATTCCAATTTGATAGATGTCACCTAGATTCCTTGATTGCTTCTGGGTTGTTCTTGGAATTAGGTGTTCTAAGAAATTCCTTTATCCTGTTCGATCTTAGGAGCTCCACTACTAATGTTGATGGTTAAGAGATAAGCGGTTAATCCTACAATTTTTGATATCCTAAGTCTCAAAAAATTCTTCAAACATTTTGTACATCTTTGTACTCATCGTTTCTTATTATTATGCTATAGATCTAGTCTTAGCATGGTTGGCTCTAATACCAAATGTTGGAGTCATTTTCCTATATTTCTGCTTTTTCCTAAGTTGAAGGTTCAAATTAGAATAAAAGGGGAAAAAAAAAAAAGAGTGAAGTAATGAAAATTGAAAGCTGAATTAGATCGATAACACACTTTGAGGGCGATGAAACCACCTTCTACTATGAAGCAATGCATTACAAGGAAATCAACATGAAAAACTTGCTAAATTATTCTAAAATATTTATATATAGATTTGCTTTGTAATAAGCCCACTAATTGGGCTAGTATTGTGTTAAACTAGTGGCCTATTTACATTATTTATTTTGGAACAACCCATCAGTTGTCCATGCAACCCCACTAAAAATGCTAACCAGCCCATGCCTGTATATATATAAGCCCATTCAATTTTTTGCTTGTAATTATCTCTGTAAGAAGGTGTTATACAATTACTCCATACACTATCCCACCTGAGTCTTAGAACTACCCTGATTAACTTTGATCTTGTCCCCTTAGTGCCTTGAAACTTGTAGATTCAGCAGGGCCGTTGCTGTCTTAGTGAATGAATGGCATGTATTGAGTTGGTCTGAGGTCTGATCTGAGCATCCATGTGATTACTCCCTTCAAGCAATCTAACAATTTCTCTCGATTTGGCTAATTCAAAAGACTACACCTTTGCTTTTCTATCACTGACTTGCCTTTTCTCTGTAATACTCTGCTTCGTCTCTATATCTCTCTAACTCCTATTACCCTTCTTCTCCTTTCTTTCTAATCTTCTTGTATTTGGAACATTCATGGAAGTTCTATGGCAGATTGTTTACCATTAATTTGTGTCAAAATTATGACTTGGAAATGGCAATACCAAGTAAAGTCAATGCAAACAGTAACCATATAAGAAATATTACTTACCCACTCTCTCTATCAAGAGTTTTTTTTTTGGCAATGTTTTTGCAATATATACGTAATTTCTCAATTTTAATATAGAAATAGAATAAAAAATATTTATAGCGTAAATGTTTCTAAAATAAAATATGTTCGGAGATGGTAAAAGTACAAAATATTTTTCACAATGAACATTTTTCTTAAAAGCATAAATACAAACAAATGCTTTGTATGACAAAATATTATTAGAGTTTGTTGGCGATAAAATTTTTCACAACTTTTGACGTTTGAATTTGATTTTGCATTTAAAGAATTTTAACTTTTTTTTTTTTAATTTTTGGTATTTGAAGAATTTAGCAAATTACATTTTTGTTATTCTATGTTATGTAAATTAAAAAGAAGAAATATAATATTAATTTGAAATTATTTCAAATGAATAAGATACATATTTTTGCCAAAAGCACCAAAAAAATTTATAATTATAATAACTTACAGTAAAAATCTATAAAAAAAGTGATAAAAAAATTTATATTCCCAACCGCACTCGTGACAAATGCCAAATGCTTTTATTTGACGCTATTACTTGCTTACCCACCTCTGGTAAACAAATCCACCCTCTCCCCCCCAATCTCTCCATGTACTCTATTCATCATCTTGATGGTTTCTGTCTAATTCTACCCTCCACATCCTTCCAAATACTCTTCTTCTCATCGTC
>QLOD02000016.1:23137442-23154259 GCA_003260245.2 Sideroxylon spinosum | reverse complement strand
ACATCATAACCATGACAAAGAACACAACTAAAAACAAATTTTAAGTTAATCTAGAAATACAAAACTTTGGCAATTATGTAAATCAACAATTTGCATCCAAGTTGTTTGAAGTGTATATGGAGTAATAGATGCTACAAGAACATCACCAAAATAACATCTAATCTTAATTTTTTGTTAAAGAAATATGGGAAAGTGAGAAGAGCACTCGATTTAAGGAATAGATACCTAAGGATGATCTGAGAAATTCAAGCATATGATATTCTAATGGAGTTAAAGATAACAACTAATTTAAACAACTAAAGACTAAAAGTAATAAAACAAATCCTTTTATATTTTTCAAAATAAACTAATTAAAAAAAAATCTATAACACCTCATACAGCTAGGATAACAGTACACCAATGATGTAACATCTAGTCTATAGATAAATCTATCTCTACTTATCAAGGTTTTGGTAAAATGCAAGTCACTTTTCCTAATCCAAATAGTCCTTATTTTTGTGTTTAGGTCCAATAGGTTTTTAAAATATTTTTAGATTATTTTTTCTCATTGGCCTATAGTTATAAGGTTTAATGTTATAAAAACAAATAGAAGAAAAAAAAATTATGCGACCTCAATGAATTGTTTTCACACTTGAAAAATTAGTTTTCATAAAATTTCTAGTGTCAATATACTAAAGTGGCAACACATACAATTCAAGACAATTTGGTTCAACATGTCTTATAATATAACAACGATGGTAAGTTGGTACAAGTTTAAAATAGGACTAAGCATGTATACCTTGATATTTACTTTTAGGTATTTGATAAAAATTTTGATATTAGCCATTCTTTAATGCTCGGTTTGAGATGGTAGTGGACTGCTTCTTTGAAGTAAAATTCTTATTTTGAGTTTGTCACTTATGGGGCACCTTTAAAGTCTTCATGTCTCCTTTTTCATCCTTTTTGTCAACATATCCAAGTTTTTTTTATTTATCACTTGGACTATGTTGAGCTCCTAAAATCTAAGGAAAGTTGTTGAAGGCCATATTCTTCTTGATTGATTTTTTCTTCCTTCAACTCATCTTCCTTGCAGCTAGTTTTGGATTTGTATATAATGAGAGTTTCTTCCAAAGAATTTTTCTTCGCCTCAAGCCTTTCAAGCTTTTCTTTAAGCTTTAAATGATCTCTCTCATTTTTCATTTGTTTGGTCCTTGCGCTAAGCTTGTCCTTTTTCTTATTCAATTTGTAGCAATCTTCAAAAAGTGTTGCATAGAGTTGTTTAACATCTATCTTTCATTGGTCACATCATATTCACTCTCTAAAGGCCTTCTAATTCATTTTACTTTTTGTTAAGGATTCAAATGAAGAGGTGAAAGAATATTTACCAACAGGTGCAAGAGCCATGAATGCTGTAAAATTTTCAAGGTAGTCTTCAAACCATGGAGGACTTGTGGTTGAACCACTTTCTTGTGAAGAATCCATCAAGCAAACCCTAGATCTCATTTTTCAACATAAAATAAAACCCATTCTAATACTAAGTGAAATTCTATTTGTTCGGTGATCCAAATAACCCATACAAACAGATAATGGCAAATATAACGTAATAAATAAAAAGACACATAATTGAATGAGAAATACCCAAACAAAAAAGAATGAAAAAGAACAGAAATACTTTCACTAGATCAGAAATAGGTAACAAAGAAATAACTTCTCAACATACTCGACTCCATGAACCTATATTGTTGACTTACTATGTTTGAATCCTTGATGCACCCAAACCCCAATGACACGCTCTTCGAATCCATGAAGACGAATCAAACCCACGGTGACACATGGAATCTATAGCACTCACGATTCATACTCCTTAAAATTACAAACACACACACATACGATATATGAACTTCTTCTGGCTAATATTGAAAGAAATCAATGAACAATCAAAACCTCTAGCACTTAGATGGTGTTCCTCTTTTTTGGAACCCTAGATACGCCCTGAACAAATAAGGAATGAAAATTTAGACATATCACATTTCCAAAACACAATTTTGGAAGCTAAAACTGTGAATGATCATAGGCGTGGTCTTCCCATAGCCATCCCACAACTCAGATTGGGCATCCTGTATGGCTTGTGTTCGATAAAACCTCTCTTGATATTATCCATGTCTAAGAGTGGCATTATATTGCTGTCCTGTGCTCTTTCACGGTGCATCCCACGAAGTGTATTATTTAGGTTCTCTAGATTTTACAGTCTTCTGAATTTGTTCTAAGGTCAATATAATTTGTTCTATCATGAAACTCTAACGTCTAAGCCTACGCTTAAATTTACAAATATCAGAATTCTACTGTGACTATGAATTTGCCAATTTCAATTAAATCCCTCACAATAAAAAAATAAATAAATTTTTGGTTTGTAAACTAAGCCCGGTAGTGTTTTAATACGAGAGTTAATAGTGTTTTAATTTGAATAGGTGTCATTATTTATGAAATAAAAGAAAAGAAATCTAAATATGTGTCATTTAATTTTAATGCTTCTTATGGAAAGGATTATTTGAAGGAGACAAGTTCACTTGCAAAAAGAGTTATACTTAATTTAGTGAATTTGATCACCCTCCCTCCAATTAAATGGCAAGGGATTTATGGGTTAACTGAGGATTTGACATGGTATGAATTTATTGACATCTTAAAATAATATTTAGAAAATACAGAATATAATACGAGGAGGACCCAACAATAAGTAAATATAACTTTTTTTATATTCATAAAAAATAAGGTATTTTAATATAATATTTTCATAGAAAAGCATTAAAGAAAAATGCACACTTAAATATTAATTTAGAAGATTAGAGAAAAAAATGATTAGCTGTCAAAGATTTTAGTTTAAAAAAGACAAGTCATCGAAGATTTTAGTTTAACATATGCATTCACCCATCTCTCTCTCTGTCTCTCTCTTCATGTAGCAAAGTTTGAATAATTAGTGTCTCCCAAAAAAATGCTAGCTAATTGATGAGCATGCATGCCATATTTCATATTTATATACCATTTTAGTGTATTTATTGTATAGGTTATTGCATTTTAAGCTTAGGTTAATCGTAAATATAACATATGTTTCCCATTTTTGTTGTTACATCATTATTGAGCATAAACGATTAACACGAGGCTAAATGAACATCAAGGCAGCAATAGAATATGAGCTAAGATGTCATTCCCTGGGTTTTCTAACCTGAGTGTTGAATACTAATTACATGCAATCATATAACCCTGTCCCAATTAGTGTTAAACCACTACTGAAACAAATATAATATAATATAACTAAGATTATAACACAAGTTAATTCTCAATCTAAACCAAACAATAGTACTCTATACTATACGTAAGGGATAACCTGGCCTAATACAAACCTAATGAAGTAACAATAATAATTACATACAATTTTCCATTCTATCGAGGACATGAACAAATGATATAAGCCTCACTAATAAGGTTTCAACATGTACAACTGCTAGTCAAATGATGAAATAGAAGGTAATATATGTCCACTAATGAAAATCTCCTCCGATAGGCCTATCTCAATTTTTACAACTATAATTATAGGGAAGTGAGCACTAATCCACGCATACCCATTTTACATAATAGTAGACCTAACGTGGACATACTACATAACAACACATTGCATATACAAACCACTTTAATATGTCATCTCATATCCTAACACGCTACTATCGTATGATACAAAACAATTGATAATAATTAGGGCATCATCATGCAGTATTACTAACATCATTATCATTATTTCATTATCAAGTAGATATCATTATTCACTGTCTAAACAAATCTGACATCAATACTGACAAGATAGAAAACAACTCATGGTAACTCAACAGCTACTTTATCTTTTATATCTTATTCCACAAATTATAAACTTAAGCTGTCATCATTTTACCTAATATCTTGTTTGACAATTATTCAAGTTAATACCTCGCCATCTTATATATCATATACAAATGAGTTGAAGAATTTAATCACATAGGTGCCACTAAGTACTAATCTCATTAAATATCAGCTATAAATACGTTAGAATCAACATCATTCATTTCCCACTTCAACTATACCATTTATAATTTTATATTTGTCAACTAAGCCAAAAATCACATCTTCATCTCCCAAATTTACATCTTCTCATATTGAGGATATACAAAATAACATAGTTTTAAAACAAGAATAATCGTATCAATCATACCAAGGTATGGATGATAAATTAATCAATTTTTAACATTACAGCAATATAACCATAAGTATTATGTTGTGATTTCTAAATTACTATCTTTCATCTTAACATATCAAGAAATGTTCTTTTATTCCACATACGTTATTTCATTTTATCATGTCTTATACTATACACTATATTCAATTAACCATTTCAAATAATAATCATTCAAACCTATTTTATTCATTATATCGACTTGGCTACATAGATCATCATATATCACATGTCATATATAACTTACTAATGTCAAAATATGTTCCGTAACTCCTTAAATTTACGATTACTAGGTTCTGTATTAGAAAACATGATTCTTTGAAACTAGTTTAGAAAATCAATCTTAACTACTTTACAAAACCCCTTTTTTTTTTCTAAAAAAAAAAAAGTACATTTTAAGAGCTACTTGAGAAATCCCAATTTCTGTGCCTAGGGAGTCCAAGTCATGTGCCCAGATAGAATGGTCCACGCACATGGGGTATAGACATTACATTGCATGCACTCGCTTGAACTCATTCATGTGCAAAGAGTCTTCTACACTAGAAAAGTACCAGTCTCTGTAAATTTGATTTCTAAGATTTTAGATTTTCATTTCCTTGCTTCAAAATGGCATTCCTTCAAATTTTCTTTCAACTAGTCTCCAACCTGGTATGAACACATCCATGTGATCAATTTAGCTTTCCGTCATATATCAAACATAAGCTAAAGTTACTGTTCACCTTCTTTCTCATAAAACAATTATATATATCTATATATAAGATAAATTACATTTACCTTCCCTTAACATTTAAGTAATTATACTTAGTACCCACATTATTTAAAATTTACACTTATTTCTCTTACTTTGGAATATTATTAATATTAACTCCTTCTGATAAAATATTTTATTAAAACTTAACATAAAATGTCAAACTAATCAAAATTTTAGGTATTTTTCTCATTTTACCCTCATTCTTTCATTTTGTTAGTTTTCCTTATAAATATCCTCGAAAAACAATATTTTTTATTTATTTTTGGGGGGTTTTGTAACAAACCTGATGAAAAAGTGAAAGTGGAAAGGGTAAAATAGAAAAAAAAAAGTCTAAAATTTTAGTTATTTTAACATTTTCTGTTAAGTTTTAACGGTTAATTTTATTGAGTAGATTAACGTTAATAACATTTCATAATAAGGGATGTAAGTGTAACTTTTAAATATTGTGGATGTTAAGTTTAATTATCAAAATATTACCAGGAGGTTAATGTTAATTTTAGTTGGGATGAGACATGTAAGTGGTCCTTTAAAGAGCTAAAGATGATATTAACATCTACACCATTGCTGGTGATCTAGAAATAGAATTAGATTATGTAGTGCAATGCGATGTTTCTAAAAAAGGGGTTTAGGTTATGTGTTAATGCAAGGTGATAGAATGGTAACTAATGGGTCTAGACAGTTGAAGACTTACGAGCATAATAACCAAGGGCATGATCTAGAGTTGGCGGCAGTCATTTATACTCTATAAAGTTTGAGACTATATCATGAGAAAGTTAGAGTGTTCTCTGATCATAAAAGCTTTAAATACATCTTCACTCAAAATGATTTGAATTTGAGGTAGAAATATGGATGGAGTACACAGAGGATTATAATTTTGAGCTTCTATATCACCCTGAAAAAGTAAATGTAGTTGTTGATGCTCTTAGTTGAAAAACTCATGACACTTTAGCTGGTCTTGCTGTGAAAGAATGAGAGATGATGAGAAGCCTTAGTGAGTTCAGTAAGAGTTCTAGAAAGTGGAGGGTCACGCTATTTTCTGTGCTTCAATAGTTCAACCAATTTTTGAGTCATGTCATTGAGGCTGAGGGGTTGATGTTGAATTCGGACAAGCTCATGGGTTCTAAGGAGATGCTAAGATGTTCAGTTAGTGTGAGTAATTAGTTAAGGTGTCTAGGGGAGATTAGTTGTGCTAGTTTTAATTTAGGATTTGGTTATGAGAGAGTTTTATCACTCTACATTTACAGTGCATCCCAAGGGTAAAAAGATTTACCATGACCTCCACCATCAATTCTTTTGGGCAAGAATGAAAAATGATGTGGTAATGTATACGAGTAGGTATTTTACTTGTTAGAAAGTTAAGGCCAAGCATCAAAGGTCGGATAATCTTGTAGAACCTTTGTTAGTATTAAAATGGAAATGAGAGAACATTACAATGGATTTTATTTCTGACTTGTCGAGATCTTTAAAAAGCCATGACACTATTTGGGTGATATTAGATAGGTTAACGAAGTTAGCTCACTCTTTTTCCAATTCGATTGACTGATTCTATGAATGTACTAGCCAAATTATGTTTCAGAGAAATCATGAGGCTTCGTGAGGCCCCTATATCTATTATCTTGGACAGTGACCTCTAATTTGCTTTTCAATTTTGGTAAAATCTCTAGGTGGTCATAGGAACAAAGTTATTTTTTAGTACTACTTTTCATCATTAGATCGATAGACAGTTAGAACATATAATTCAGATTTTGAAGGATATGCTTAGGGCTTATATACTTGACTTCCATGGTAATTGGGAGAATCACCTTCTTCTAGTTGAGTTTATGTATAATTATAGCTATCAGTCAAGCATCGAGATCACACTCTTTAAGGTATTTTGTATTAGGCCATGCAAATCTCCTATATGTTGGGCCGAGGTTGGAGAGAGCATAATTACTGGGCCTAAGTTTGTTTAAGAGATAGGTGAGAAGGTCAGATTGATTCGATAGAGACTTAGACAGAGCATAGCTACCAAAAGAGTTTTGTAGACAAAAGACGAAGACCCTCAGAGTTTAAGGAATGAGACAATGTGTTCTTGAAGGTCTTATCGTGAAAGGACCTGTTTCAGTTTGGGCTAGAAAGATGTTGACCTCAAGATATATTCAACCATTTGACATTTTGGCTAGGGTCGAAGAAGTGGTATTTTTTCTTGCTTTGCTACCACAACTTTCAGGAGTGCATAAGATATTTTTATGTATCCAAGCTCTGGAAGTATAATACAGACTTTTCACATGTGTTAGACTGGATTGAGCTTGAGTTAGACTCAAACGTGACTTATAAGGTGAACAGTGGAATTTTAGATTCTCGGGAACAAATACTCGAAGGAAAAACCATTGTATTGGTTACGGTATTGTGGAAGTACCATGGTGTTGATGAGTCAACCTGGGAACTAGTGTCAGAGATATAGAGTCGACATTCTAAACTATTTTCTTAGTCTTTTTCTTTTGTTACCTCCTAAATTTAGAGGATGAAATAGTTTGTAAAGAGAGTCAAATGTAATGACTTAGATTTATTTTAACATATATTTTTTATTTTATTTGGTGATACCTGGTCATTTAAATTTAATAAATAAGGACCTGATATTTTACTTTTTATTATGGTTGGTAGTTAAATGAATAAGTCTTGAAAATAGTGGGGTAAGTTAGAATTTGAAGGCAATTGGGTAGCTTTAGGGTATTTTAGTTAAATAATAAAACCCTAAAGGTATTATATATATGTAAACTGTTGTTTTTGCTCGTCTGTGAGAAGAGGTGGCAAATGATATCTTCCATCACCGATTGATATACAAGTTCATATATATATTCAGCACAAGGTAAGGGATTGAACGTTTTTGTAATACATTTATGTAAATCTATATATAATCTATATTTGTATATATATTAACAGCAGAAGTAGAACTTTCATTTCTGATTTTTTTTTTCTTTTCATCGTTTGCTATATATATATATGTTTGTGTATATACATGTAAAACAAATGCAAATGTACACATATATATAGGCAGTGAGGGTTTGAAATCTTTACATATTTTTTATTTCCATAGATGGAACCACTGTGATGTATATATATGTATCTTCATGAATTTATATGGGTATTTATGCTTCACCTGCACTTAGTTGATTTAATAACTTCATTGAATTATGTAGTTAAAGCTTAGATAAATATACAAAAACAATTAACTATTAAAGATATATATACTTAATTGAGTATAGTATGTTTGAAATAGAGTAGAGATGTAGGAATTATTTATATTAAATAAATAAATGGTTGGATGTACCTAATTAAGTTGAATATTTTAACTAGTTAGATGGAAAATTTTATTCATTTATTTATTTTCTAATGGTAGAATTATGTGAGTCTTACAAATAATAAATTAAAGTGCTCATCACCAGAAACTGATAATTTGTCAAAAAGTTATTTGTTTTATGAAATATCTTGTGGTTATAAGTTGCGAATTGATATATATAATCTTAATAAGTTATTATGGTTCTATAAATATATTTATATTGAACGTGATATTAATAAGAGTTATTTGCGTTCAGAGGTATTGAAAATATTGGGTACACATACCTAATGGTTAACCCGAAACCTGTGCAGAGTGATTTTTTTGTCCAGTAGGCCAATGACCTACGATGGGATGCAAATACCTAAAAGTGGCATATATTTTCTTATTCCTAAGCTTAAGAGGCATGCACTAAAGGATGATATACTATTTTCCTATGACTCATGCCAAGGAAGCAGACACCGAAGAATTATGCATTGGTTGGGTCGTGTGGTCACAGGCCCATCAGGCAGTACTTAAAACCATTGTGTTTTGTTTCCCTGTATTGATTTGATTATGGCATATGTTATTTCTAGTTAAAATTGATATGTGAACAAAATATACAGTAATTTACTTGATAATGCTTATAATATTTTATTACAATATTATGAGCACATGTGGTATTAGTACTCATCCCTTTACAGTTAAAAATGTAGGAAATAATATTGGTATGAGTGGAATGCATGATGAACAACTTAGTTAAGAAACCTAAAAATTTAGAGCTTATATCTGCATTTTAGTTATTAACTAAATTTAGTGACAATTTTATGAACCTCGGTCTGTGAGGGTTTATGCTTATTCTGATTATTATGTAAATTTGTTGGTTTTAGTTTGGGCTTGTCAGAGGCATTGGATACAATTATTGGATTTTTAGTTGTCTAACAATTTATGGGTCAATTAGGATATCAAAGAATGAGTATGTGTTCGATATCATAATTGAATAATTTAATTCGTTGAAATGATAAGGGTGATAATAATTTAGGTTAAAGTTGATCATAGTGAAAATTCATGGTATGTTTGAGGACATGGCTAGATAGTATGAGTAAAATAGATAATGAACATTATGAATGGGAAGAGCATAAGGATTATTGAAAAAGCGTGGTTAAACTAAGAAATGGAAATATAAAGTTAGACATAGGATTTGGTGATTGGATGTGTAAGAGTTGTGTCATGTATAGTTGTTGTGTGATGTATAGTATGTGCGTGACGAATAGATGCAGGATTTGGGTACGCAGTACCCATGGGTTGAAAATCCCTAAGCTCGTGCAGGGTTTGTCGTCATACCAATTGGTTAGTACCTTATAATACAACAAGGTTAACATGGTTGATCGTGACCATTGGATATTACATTAGTCCATAAATACAAAGCTAATTTGGTTGATCGTGATTAGTAGAATTTGGTCCATAAATACAATGTTCACTCAGTTAATTATAACATTTGAGCCAAGGTCTATAAACAAAGACATTTCGATTGATCATTTCCATTGGGTGTTAGCCCCTAAAACACAATGATAGTTTTGGGGCTGGGCTCGGTATTTACAGGATAATATATGTGCATTTGTGGTAGTCTATTATCTCGGTTGTGTGATTAAGGGATAATAAAGCTGTGTACATAAAAATTTGTGCGTGTATGTGGGTGTGCATGAGGATATTGATAAATATGTTTAAAATGAACAAAAAAATAACAAATAAAACATGGATAAGATAAGCAAAAAGGATAGTGATAATAGATTATACGATAACATAGTCAGGAACTTTGTTATATGGCTATTAAAATGTGGGCACTAGCATTATAATGGAAAAAAATACGATTGATAAGTTTGGTAACTGATAATATGGCTATCCTGATTTAGTCCGATTATCTATAATAAGTGTGTAGGATGTGTAAATGATAATGAATTGAGAATAATGTTGAATGAGTTGTTTGTTTAATATGTAAAAATGAATGGGATAAAGTTGATGGAATAATATATGTATAAAAAAAAAGTTGAAAGGCTTAAGGAGTTATTATATGAGGGAATTGTTCCTTATTTAATTAAATTCTATATGTATTGATACTAAAGTTCAACGAGATAGTGAATAATGGGTCCCTTCTTAAAAAATAGAAAATAATAATATTGATACTGCTTGTTGAACACGTATGTATGTGTAAGGCATTATTGTTTGATATGCTCATGTTAATGGCATGCTAGGTCGTGATTTGTATATTATATCTATTTATATGTGCATCGTGAGTGAAGTGCTTACATTCCTACTAATTGTGTTGCAGAAAACAGAATCTGTGGCATAGATGGGCCCAATGTTGATGATGCTTTGAATTACTATTTCTATATTATGAGGAATGATTATATATTAAATATATATTAACGATATGTGTCGTAAAGGCCCATACAGCCTGGATATTATTTTGAATATTATGTTGAAGCACTATTGTCCAATGGTGACCTAGGCTTTTGGTTATTATTCATTATTATAGTTTTATATTTATGTCTGCTTCAGGGTGGTTGTATAGCTTTGATGGTTGATTATTATTGATTACATGTTATTAGTGCTCATAACTCTAGTTATGAAATTCCAGGCATGACAAATCCCTTATCTGGCATCCAAACCATGGAGAGATTTTTTTTCCCAACATCCAAGCATCATATTGTTCCATTTTGGGGCTATTTTGTAATTTTAAAAGTGAAAGAGTATTTATACCCATCTGAGGTTTAAGAACAAAGTTAGATCGGTTTTTGAAATGGGAGGAAGAGGCTTGCCTCTCCCCCCTTCTATTTTCCTTTGATTTCATTTTAATGTTTGATAATTAGAGCACCACTTTAATCTTCATGAACATACAAAGAAGGGCAAATCATCAATGGTTAGATTCAATAATAAAATTGAACTTTAAGAGTATAACATGAATGCAATGGACATGAATAAATGCATTAAATATGCAAAATCTTATATTTATCATTTTTTTTCTTTATCTATAATGTCTTTCAAGACTAAAAAGGCTAACTAGAATTAATTCTCCACAAGTATCAGCCCCCTTCAAAACTATTGAAAAGTTTTCATGAACCTTTCAGGATAATAATTGAGTGGCCATGTTCATTCATCTAATATATTCATTCACTTAATTTGAGAATTTCAAATTAACATTTGACTAGTTGGTTCAAGGAGCACATATATGATAGATTTATATCAAAACCACTAAATTATTGCGTGGGACATTGGGATGAAGATGGAGGAATACATGAAATTTTAGTGAGAACTATCAAGGTCCTAAAGGCCTTTACACTTATCAAACGATAAATTTAACCTATGTTAACCTATCACTGGTCATCAATTTGTAGAGTACTAAACATTGGAAAAGATATATCAGTTAAGTAACATCTGACATAGAGCACGACACAAAGAGAAATGGTTGAGGGTATTTTTTTAATGAAAATATTCTAATTAGTATCTAAATTCAAGTAACACTCAAGCAAAGTAAATTTAGTTTTCTCTTTTACCTAAAAAATCTTACTTCAATTAGTACTTCCCTATTTCAATTATAAAATCTCATTAGTGAGATAATAAGTTTATCTTAGCTAAGATTATAAATATATTATTTTGTAATCTTAGATATTTTAAATTCATTTCATTAATTTCAATTGAGATTTTTAGAAATTTGTGTTAGGATTCCTACATCGGTTGTGGAAATGATGGGTGGTCAATATGTAAGTGTGAGAAACAGCCTCATCCCTACAACTGGTATCAGAGTTTTAAGTGTACCATCAATCTCAGTCCATCGAGATGAACGGGTTGCCTAGGTATACCATCAATCTCAATCCATCAAGGGGAACAGATTGTCGCTTCCTTCGACCCAAGGCTTGATATGTTAATGAGGAAATTGTTGGGATTCCCATATTAGTTGTTGCAGGAGGCCCAATGCCTTATGTATGAAGTGGGAGATTATTGGGATTTTCACATCGATTGTAGAAGGGGCTGGTGGTCAATATTAAGTGTGAGGAAAAATCTCACCCTAAGAACTAGTTTTTGGGGATGAGAGAAGCTCAAAACCACTTAACACGTTCTTTTCTTATGAATTCAAGAAGCATATTCTAGAAAATTTAACAATTTATCTAATTTTTAATGCATAAAAATGAGTTATCATTAAATGTCATGAGAGACGACAATATATATGTATAACTTTGTTTATACGACCCATTCAATAATATTCAATAGTCTTAAGATGTAAGGGGCATTGAGGTTTTGTTGGAGTCCCTTCCCTATATTCCTGGTTATACGTATGTTGAGGGTTCAGATCGGAATAATAGAAAAAAGAAAAGAAAATGAGAGAATGCAAATTGAAAGCTAAATCAGATTGATAACACCACTTCGAGGGTGATGAAACTTCCTTCTGCTACATAATAGTGCATTAGAAAGAAATCAACATGAAAAACTTACTATCCTATTCTAGACTTTATATGTGGATTTACATTGTCATAAGCTCACTAGTAGGGCCACTATTACTATTAAACTAGTGGTTTATTTACATTATTTATTTGGGTCTTTGAAGAAGACCCAACTTGGTTAGAACTGGATGATGACTTGCTAAAAAGACTAGGCCCACTTGGATCAGCCCATTAGCTCTCTATGTAACCCACTAAAGTTGTTAACCAACCATGCCCGTAGATATATGTATGCTTATTTAATTCTTGCTTATAATTACCTCTTTAACACTTCTAGAAGGTGCTATACAATTACTCCATACACTATCCTACCTAATCCTTCGAACTACTCCTACTGACTTTGGTCTTGTCCCTAAATTCCTTAAACCTCACGGATTTTTTTGGGCCATTACTGTCTTAGTCAATGGATGGCATTGATTGAGTTTGTGAGACCTGATCTGTTTCACCAGTGTGGTTATTTCTCTCAAGCAATCTGATGGTTCCTCTTAGTTTGGCTAATTCAAAAGACTCCACTATTACTTTTATGTCACAAACTTGCCTTTTCTCTATACTAATTTCTTTTGTCTCTATATCTCTCTATACCTCTTTCCCTTCTCCCTTTTTTTCTTGGATTCTTTTATATTTAAACCATTCATAGAAGTTATGTAACAACTCTCTTCCCATTTGACTAACCTTAATGTTTAGGTAATCTTACAAGATCATTTTTAATTGCTCCTGTGTAGCATCATCTAGTGACTAATCCACCCATTGAATCAAGGCAACATGGTAGGCCATTTTTCCCCGTTGGTGATCTCGAATCTAGAGTATACATGCTGGGTCTAGTACCAAATGGCCCTCAGTATCCATAGCAGGTAAGGTTGAAGAAGTCTCTTTCAAAGTTTTTTCTTTAACTAGGACACATGAAACATCGGATGGATGTTTGATTAAGGGAGTAATTCTAGTTTATAAGCTACTAGATTTATCACCTGGATAATTTGATATGGCTCGTACAAACATGGTGCCAACTTCAAATTTCTTATTTTTTTTTAAGAGATAGCTTGCTTATATGGCTACAGCTTTAATTTAACCCAATCTTTTTTTTTACAAAAATTCTTTTAGTTCTGTACTGATCGATCTGCTACTTCATTCTATTTTGTGCTATCTTTAGATGCTCCTTCAGCAAGCTTGAAACCCTAGCATGATGCAATAATATATCTTTCACTGACCCTATCTTAGCAACACCTGATACATAATCCTTTTAGGTGGGCAAAGAGAAACTATAGAGGGCTTCAAATTGGGTAAACTCTATGGTAGTGTGGTAACTAGCATTGTAACAACATTCCACCAAGAACATCGAAGAGGACCATAATTTAGGGGTTTCAGCTGTAAAGCAGCGAATATAGATTTCTAGAAACCTATTGGTTACTTCTGCTTGCCCATCTATTTAGGCGTGGTAACTTGAACTGAAATGAAGACGGATACCCAATAATGAAAACAATTCTTTCCAAAAATTACTAGTGAATGGGAGGTCACTATCGAAAACAATAGTCATAGGCAGGCCATGTAATTTAAATACATTACCCTTGAAATTTTAAGCTAGGCTGGCAATGTATATGGGTGAGAGAAAAGTATAAAATTTGTAAATTTAGAGAGCCTATTAATGATCACCCGAATTGTGGTATAACCTTTCGATTTAGGGAATCCATAAATGAACTACATGGCTATATCTAACCAATTTTTTTGGTAGAAAAAGGTAAAAGCTGCAAGAGCCCCGGCGAAGCCTTTTTCTTACTTGCATCTCTGGCACAAATCACATTCTCTAACCCATTGCTTAATTTTTACTTTCATCCTAGGCTAATAGAACTCTTTGAAGGCCTTTTCCAATGTCTTTTGAAAAGCCCCATGGCCAAAAACAGGGTCATTGTGTATATGTTGTAATACATGTTTCTTAATATCTACTATATTGGGGAAATAAATTTTATCTTTATAAAATAACAATTCATTTCTGAAAGTAAATTTGTACATACCAATGACTTTTTGCTCCATTTTCTGCCTAATTTTCTATATCTACGGATCTATAGAATATGCCCATTTAGTTTCTTCAACAATACTAGAATATAGACAATTGATATTTACTATCATGCATACTAATTGAGCTGCTTCCTTGCCATCTACTTTATACATTCTTGATAATGCATCTGAAACCCTATTATCAACAACATCTTATATTCAATGCTGAAAGTTTGTCCCAATAGTTTAGTCACCCATTTTTGTTGAGAAGGGGTTCTAACTTTTGTTCTAACAAGAACTAGAGACTTTGATGGTCCACTTTCATAATAAAACTTTGTCCCAATATATAAGGCCTCCACTTTTAACTGCTTGAACAAAGACAAATACCTTTTTTTTTTTTTTTGTTTTATATGTTGGCAAATGTAAGGCCCTTCCCTTTAAAGTTTGACTAAAGAAAGCAATTAGCCTCTTTCTCAATACTACCCCCTATGCATCACACATTATTATAAAATTTTTTGAAAAATCAAGTAAGGCCAAAATAGGTGAATTAGTCATCACAACCTTTAATTCTTTAAATGCTTTCTCTACAACTTCATCCCATTTAAATGCATTTTTTTTTTCAATAGCCCAGTCAAAGGTTTAGCTTTACCCTCACAACCCTTAACAAATCTTCTATAATGTCCCGCAAGGCCCAAAAATCCCTTAAAGCCTTAATAAATGTAAGAGAAAACTAGTTAACCATGGCTTGTAACATTTTAGGATCCACTTCACTCCCTTCTTAGAAATAAAGTGTCCCAAATAGTCAATCTCAAAATATGCAAACTTGAGCTTGGATTCCATTGCAAACATATTTTCTCCCTTAATATTCCTAACACAATATCCAAGTGCTTCAAATGCTCTTCTTCAGTTTTACTATAAGTTAAGATATCATCAAAGAACACTAATACAAATTTCCTCAAATAAGATCTAAATATCTCATTCATCAAACTTTGAAAAGTGGCTAGGACATTAGTCAACCCAAGAGCCATAACCAAGAATTCATAATACCTAGCTTCTGAAAGTTGTTTTCTCCTTATTTTCATCTACCAAACTAATCTAATGGTGCTTGGAAAAAATAGTGTCTCCATATAATTTATCCAACAATTCATCTACCACTGGAATTGAATATCTGTCTTTCATGGTCACTTGGTTAATAGCTCTATAGTCTGCACACATCCGCCAAGTGTCATTGGCTTTTCGAACCAAAATTATTAGTGACAGAAACAGTGATTAACTTGGTTAAATGAGGCCAAAATTGAGCAATTCTTGCACTACTTTCTGAATCCCTTACATTTGATAATAAGGATACCTAAAAGGTCTTACTGAGATGGGTTGGTCCTTTTTTGCAACACAACATTATGTTCATGCCCCCATACTGGTGGTAAGCCTTTGGGTTCTGTAAACACATCAAACTACCTTCCAAACAACAATGACAAGGCCTTAAACCTCTTTTCTTTCACCACTTCTGATGTAGTCACTTCCACCGTATGTAGCAAGTGCTCCTCTATAGGTTTAAATCCCAACTGATTCAAATCAACTTCTTCAATATTAGAATTCCTCTTTCTCAATCCTCTTAACCAACTAGGACTTTTCTTTAATTGAAATTGCATGCTCAGGTCCTCAAAATCAAAATTAACTGTCCCTAGGGTCCATATCTATTGAACCCCCAACACTATATCACATCCCACAATGGTAGCAACACAAAATTCAGGTTACATTTATGTCCCTATAAGGTGAGTTGAACCCTTTCACGTAACCCCACACTGTCAACCCTCTCCCCATTAGTAACTCTAATAGACATTGAGGGTCTAGTTTCTTTCTTTAGATGACAAAATTTCACAATCCTAGGTTCCAAGAAATTATGGATACTACCCATATCAATTAAAATAGTCTACAGTTTACCCTGAATAAACCCTTTTAATTTCGTAGTTTAAGTTTGGAGAGTACCTATAATGGCATATAATGTGATCTCTGGTGGTTGTTCCTCTTCCAAACCTTGTCTCTTATCAT